>PPHD01018859.1:961-14358 GCA_002909625.1 Bambusicola thoracicus | reverse complement strand
TTAGTTATTGTCCTTAGGAGAAAAATGGGAAGAAGAGAAAATGGGAAACACAGGATGGGGCTGGGGGAAGAGATATCTTCCGCAGACATTTTCCTATTCAGTGTTGATGGCCCCCTCTTATTTACATCAAACCAACTGTTATGGTGGTTACCCACCAATCCTTATATTTGAATGGTATTTCTGACATCTCATGTGTCTCCTGAGTGTAAGTGGGTGCCTCTCGGTACTGCCATCTGGTTAATCACATGAGTAGCAGGGGGTCCCACGAAGAGCTGATGCCTCTTCCTTTTTGCAGCTGTTTCAACAGCAAATGATAATTCTTCTCTCAATGTTTTGCTTTTTCTGAGAATTTAAAAATAACTTGCCTAATGAAGCAGTGCTGAGCAGCTCATGTGTCCAGACAGATAGGAGTGAAATGCTTTGGTTTAAAATGCAAAGTCGTCTGTGGCGGCAGTGCCTTTGAACAAGTTCCCCAAGGCCATTTTGCAAATAATCCCAAGACCAGCTGAAATTAATGCAGAAAGAAATTCAGAGAATTGCAGGAGAATCATGTTGGAGGGCCTGGGACTGGGGAAGACAGTCCTGGATGAGCAGTTATCAGGCCCATCCTCTGACACCCCATTAGCAGAACTGCTTAATTACTCTGTTGCGGGCAGAGTTTCAAGTAAGTGTTCTGTAGCAGGGACATCTGGAATATTAGAGAAAAGTGTTACTTGTTCTGAACATTTCATGAAAATCAGTTTATCTGTCCTGCTGATCCCTGGTTAGAGTAATGAGAAGCCAGAGGCTGCAAGCTCAGGCATCTTAGAAGAGCCCCACACAAAGGAAAAAACGACCTGGAGATGCAGGTGCTCCACTGCAGGAGGACATGTCTGTTTGGCCAGGAAGGCAGCATTGAGCATGTCTGTTCTACAGGACAGGGCACGCGAGAGCTGCGAAGAATGAACGACCGTGAATTTCCAAAAGCAGCTGTAGAGGTGACTAGAAATATGAGCTGGGCATGATATCTTGATGATCTTAAAGGTTTCTTGCAACACAAGCCATTATATGATTCTACGATATGCTTGGAGGCAATATATTGCTATGAAGAGACAGGCACAAGTTCTGGGATATACTTGGTTTCTTAGCCTGTGCCAAGACTGGAGACGGAAACCCTTCCCCTGCCCACTTCTCACTTTTTTAGCTGCTTGGATTGATTTTCAACATTTTGTTTTCTTGTTCTTCAGAATCAAATCATTTAGAGTGCGAGTCCTTGTGGTTTCAGGCTTACTTCTGTGGGTGCCATAATGCTTATTAGAGAGCATATGTTATTCTTTCTAGTATATCAATGATATAATCCTTTTTTTTTCCTTCCTAGCTAGTTGAATGATTATTACATTCTTCAAACCAATTCTCATTTTTCTTTAATTGCTTCTGATGCCCTTGGCCCTGTGGAATGACAGGGTCTGCTGCGCAGTGAGTTATGATGAGGAGATCATTGATCCTAAAGGCTGGTGGTTTTATCTGGGCCAGAGAGGATTTGGGAAGCAGCTGCCAAACAAATTTTCCAGGCAGAAACTCATGCTACTGCCTATGAGAGCCTACAAGATCTATATGATGAGCAGCATGTCTGCATGTTTTTACTGAGTTTTCTTTAGGAAATGCCAGCTCTATAGTGCAATTTGTCATTCCCTTGAATCTTGTGTCAAATATTCTGTAGTATAAAAGATTAACTGAAGCCAAAACAGAAGGATTGTGTATTTCTTCGACTTCATGCTCGTAAAAATAACACAAAGCAAAGGGAGTGGAGGGACTTCTGTCACTGGGAGGCAACTGCTCAAAGATTGGGAGTTTTCTCCCTCTGTACAGAGTAGTGAATCACCATCACCTCAGCCTGGACCTCTGAGGACACTGTCCGTAGCTATTGCCCAGGCACTGAGTGTCACAGCGACTTCATGTGCAAGTTCTTTTTGCATGAGCACACACGTCTATGCAAGGTTGAGGCTTCTCTGTGCAGGCTTACAAATTATGGTGCAGCTCCTTAGGACAAATGGAGGTCCAGCTCACAGGGAGATTTTCCATTAGCAGCTGCAGCTGACCTTTTGTCTCCTCAGGAGGGAGAAATCCCAGAAGCTGTGTTTGCACTGTGGCCTCCAACAGCTGCTGATCACCACTGCTGATCCTTGCCCCTGGCAGCCAACTCAACATACCACCGCTGTAGCAGTTGCCTACCGTTAAAACGTACCCCTTATCTCTCAGCCTGCAGTTTGTGCTCTGTCTATTGTCCTCATGTAACCATCAGACATTTCTGGGTTTCATCATGATAAATACCAGACTGTTGAATCTCTAGGGCTGCCAAGAAATGCATCTCAGCACAGCACATCTCAGCATAGCACAAATAGAGCTGCTTTTTTTTTTTTTTTTCTTTTTTTTTCTTTTTAATTGCTTCCTGTAGTTTAACATTTATTCCTGGTATTGTTGGCCCTAGAAGGATAAATAGGGCTGCATCATCTCCAAATACATCAGATGAAAGAGTAAATAACATGATGTACCAAAGGCTATGAAGACTAACTATATTATATAGAGATAATCATGTAAAGGGTGTGATAATGTGCTATTCATTATACAGGTGCACTGCAGATTTAAGTTAGATTGACTCATCTGTTGGTCTTGCAACTTACACTGCTCAGAATTGGCAGAGATTTTCCTCTGTACCAGCAGTGTACTGAAATAGGAGCATGTCAATTACAGCCCTGCATGCCAGGTAAAGCTTTTATGATCACATTACACTGCACGATGTAAGGCATGAGAGATCCTGGTCATCACCACTTTGGTAAAACATCTGAAGATGTCTTTTCTATCTCCAACTTTCTAAATGCCATGGGCTTCTCTTTTTCCTCTTCTCGAAGAAAATAGGAGATGTGCAGTGTGCAAGAAGATAAGAAACACACAGCACCTGATAGACAGGTTGGTAAGTCAGGCATTACTCAAGTTATTTGCTCTAGATCATCATCTGAAGGAGCATTCAGCAATGCTGAGTGACTCTCTGAAGTGGGGATGCTCTGATAGATAAAACCAACTCCCACAGACAATTGCTGTTTGCCACTGCAACAGTTTGTGCTGCAGTTTCAGACAGAAGGACAGACAGTGCTCAGTCAAGCTCAGTTTCCTCTTTTCCTCGATTCCAGTCCCCACTTTGCCAGCCTACAGTCACTGTTCCCAAGCCACTTCTGCCACACAACCTAGCTATAACAATTCTTGTGCACCAAAGAACACATTCCTCAGATACTTCCCACTGCTGTCTGCAACTGCATTTGTAGCCACCCACTCCAATTGTTATTTCCACTGAAAGGCTAGAAGCCTAATCTTGCATAATCATGCAGTCTAGAAGATCTCTAAGTGAATTTTAATGGTAAAGGGAAAAAGCAGTGCAGGTATATACAGGAATTAGAAATAGCTCTTACGCTTCACGTGGGAAAAGAAAAAATAAAATAAGAAAAAGTGATGCATAATGCAACAGAAACTCATGCTTGTCTCTCTGTAGCACAGAGGCCATGCCCAGGATCAGACCATGCTGTCCTTTGGCTGCTGGGGGAGCCTTGGAATGGCTCGCCCCAGGAAGGGCTCCTGAGTCCTTCTGGCTCTGGTGGCCCTTCCTTCTCCAGGTGTCAAATTGCTCCCCCTTATACATGTTAAGGCGGCTCAATATATGAACTTTAAAAGGAAAATCCAGTCAATCTCACACAGCTTATGGTATCTCATGGTACCAGAGACAGAAAGACTTTGATTTTAGCACACTGTTTCTTCATCTGAGCTGCATTCATGCCCACTGCAGTAAAGCAAATAACAACAGTAAAGCAAAGGACAATCTAAGACCTGGATTCAGTTTTCTCATGAAAACCTGCACTTCCCTTCAAGAAAATCCCTACAACCCAGAGGAGCAGGAAATGATCCTCTTTCCTGCCAGTATGTATCAAATGAGTTATTATCCAGAGTCTGATCTCCTGTTCTTGAGCCATTTCCAGGGGCTATGTTCAGCCACAACGCCAAACACCTCTGCAGCATGTGACAGTTCCTATGCTGACCACACTCAGTTACGGAGCCAAGACCATCCTGAGATTGTTTCTGTGAGGCTGTATTGAATGCTGTGGCACCTTTGATCTCCATCTCGAGTACCTTCCCAGTGCAAACCTATCTTTTCATTCCTCCACAGGCAGAAGTTGTGGGTAACATACATCTCAGCTTGTTTGTTGACTGCTGCCAGCAAAAAGACAGAGGCATTGCTATAGGAGGATTCCATATGGCATGAAACCTGTCTAAGTCCTTAAATGTAGGGATGGAGACACACTTGAGCAGAGCTGGAGGGGGAAAACATCGATGTGTGGCAGAAAGCAATGGGTTTGATGAGACCCCAATTTTCAGCTCTTGTCCCAGAACTTGGGATGATGATTCCTGACCAGCGCTCATGGAGAAGGTTGGGAGAAAGAGACTGAGGTTGTTCAGGAGTAGCATAGGGAGCTCAAAATGAAAGGGTAGCAGAGGATGGCAGACAAGAAATGTTTGCCTTGATAATGGGGAACATAGGCTGTGCGAAGGCAGGCTGAGGGAGGAGGAAGAGCACGGATGTTCCTTTCTTTTGGAAGGAACCAGAGAGATGCTGTGCAGAGACAGAAGCACAGAAGGAGGGGAGTGTTTGAGATATAGTTTTTTAGGTGGTAAGAGATACAAATTGAGGGGGTATTCAATGAAATGAGAAAAATAAGGATTTTGCAGCTTGGCAGATAATGAAACCAGAAGAGAAGAGGAATAAGCTGGCTTCCCAGTTACTTCCTCACACCCAGGATGCAGGTGACATAGGGATGTAATGACTCTTATGGTCTGGGAGATATGGTGAAGAATGCCACCAAACACTGCTAGAATACTTTTCTTGTATTGTGAGGATTTAGACATCTCCCTTTTTTCAATTTCCTCCAAACATTCTGAGTCTCATCTCCTTCTCTCACACCTGCAAGAGTTTGTATCTTCCAAAACCTTGTAGACAGCTACTACATCTTCCCTCGCATCATTTACTATGTAACTTCAGCTAGGAACAGTACAATGACAAAAACCCAAAGAAGCAAAAAGGCAAAGAAGCAACATAGACATTTTACTGCATTTGGCAGTAAATCAGTGACTCCTGTAGTTCAGACTGGTATCACTATCGTGCATTTAAATGACGTGCACTTTCCAGGCATGCAATAAAATAAATGTCACAGCAGACAACTGAGACCTATGTGCATTTGGAGCATCCCAAACCATCAGCAGTGCAGGAAAGCAGAAGTGAAGTTGCAGCCCCACAGCAAGGTGGTCCTAGTGCTGGTTGGAGCAAGCTGCTCTATGGCTCCTGCAGAAGCGGAAGACCAGCTACTTGCTGGTGTCAGACCTGTTGAAGCTCTGTATCTCTGGAATCCCCTTTTTCCCCCAATTAGGAGAAATTTATCAGGGAATTCAAAAGCGATGCAAGTGACCCCAAAGGCAGGCTGATGATGCAAATTGCTGAAGCTTTCTTTCCTTAGGAAACCAGCTTAAAACACTAATGACTGGAGAAACGGCTTCACAGCCCATTATTTGGTGGCCATTTACATTTCAAGGTCTCTATCTCCAGTGAGAGAGCATGTGTGAATCCTTCCTTTCTCGTAATTAAAGCTTATGAGCTGGAGACTCATTTTTAAAGTGCCTTGTTCTATTGATCTGTAATGCCACTTTAGAGGTGAAAACTAATTATATTAGATTTTAATCAACTCAGATTTGGTCATGGATAATGCTTTCAGCTGGAGGAATCAAGTTAACTGTCTCTTGCATTTTCCTATTTACATTTTAACCGCATTGTGCAAGAATAACATAGCATTTTCATTCCAGAGGAATTAGTCACTTTCTGTATGTAGAAATCTTTAGCATGGAGTAATCTCACACGTATTCAGCCAAACAGGTAAGCACATACTGAAGTCTACAATTAAAATCCTTAATTAAATCCCTAAATTAAGCACATACTTAAATGCTCTGCTAAAGAGCGATATAATCTCTAACATGCTTAAGATAAAGTGCGTGTTTAAGTGTTTTATTGAACCAGTACAACACAAAGTATGCTTGTGAAGTAATAGTGCTATAGGTGTCACCCCCCACTGAAACACCTGCAACTTGCCTGTGAAAGCCTTTGTGCCTTTATCAACACCAACTCCACGTGGCCAGCGCTGGCTGTTCCTACCTGCAGTTTGGGACCCCTAAAATCCTGTGTGGCTGTGACTGGAGGAAGCTTGGGGTTCTGACAGGTAGCCCCTGCAGAGCCAGAACCCATCTCGGCATGGCTGCCAGCATCCCTTCTTGCCTCCAGGAGGCTAACGAAGCAAATCTTATCTCCTGTAATTGCTACAGCACACGTGATTTCTCTGCCAGATCCCAGTGCTGCTCTGTGTGCAGAAGGGAGCACGTTCCCACTTCCCAGTTTATCAATGCAGCATGCTGGTAAACATGCTAATTGTTTGGCTTTTTATCATGTGTTCATGGTATAAGCATTAGGCTTTGGAGGCGGGACTGCTGGAAACAAGCTGCAAAACAGCTGCTGACTGTTTGGGTACAGCTGTGTGTGAAACTGGCCTTTAAAAATGTGCTTTGCCCCTTGGATGCTCAGTGGGTTTATAACATCATTCATTCTGTTTACATGGCAAGTACTTTTGTAGACCAACCTCTCCCTCTCAATCTCTATAATATAGTCAATGAAAGCATAGCAGAGGAATTCCTAAAACAGCACTGACTTTGAGGAGCAGCCTAAGCATTGTGAGCTTCAGCTTCAAACATCGATGGGAGGCAGTGAGGTTCCCACAGGTGCTGCCCTATGTATGCAGGAGGAACTGCAGCTGTGGGAAAGGCCAAGAAATTGTATTTTTCCTAAGAAATACAATTCCACTGGGACTTAAGGGTCAGACACTGAAAGAACTTTAGGATTGGGGCTGGAAGAAGCACTAGGGAAGTCAAAGCAATGCTTTTAATTCCAGTGAGTAGTTTGATTTGACTGTGCAGCATTTTGTGGGTGTTTGCTGTTCTTGGCAGCATCTCAGACATCCCATCCTGTGACTTCCCCTTGCAGGGTGGCCCCTCCATGCCCACAGTGAGAGCCCAAGTCCAGCAGCCACACTGGTGCTGTTGGCTGTAAATCACAGCAAATCTAAAACTCTGAGTCACCTTGACCTGATGCTGCTCAGGATTTGGAAAGCATTTGTATTCTCTCTCTTGCGCCTTGATGTCATTAACACTGACAGGCACATTGCTGCATGCACAATGTCCTGATTTCTGTGCAGGACTTACACTTATGCTGGAATTACCTCCAGGGTGATAGCACCTGTCCCTCTCAGGCCAGGAGCCCCACCACCTTGCATTCATCAGAGAACAGAGACCAGCCAGCAGTCCCGACTCACCACTCTGCATCTGGCATCCCAGCATTGGCACCACACAACATGGGAAACATCAAAATCTTGTGCCGTCGCTTCGGGCTGTGCTTCAGAGGCAGTGCTTGTCTGTGGCTGTCCATGAATCCAGGCAGCTGTCTGCTGGTAGAGGTGCCAGGTCTGACTTCTGCAGGTAGCTTCTCATTCCCTTGTCGGCAGACCCAAGAACCTGGTGAACCTCACTGCCCACAGCACCGTGCCCAACTTTCTTCTGGCAGAAAGAGACACCTCACCTCATCGTTCCCACCAACGTGAAGTGCTAAGGAAAGGAATGGGAATTTAAAAGAAATGTTTTCCAGGAGACAACGGAGACCAGCCAGCCTGCGCTGCAGGGAACCTCTGTGCCCTGGCAGACCTGCCCCAGGAGGCAGATCCCTACTGCTTCAAGCTCCTGCCTGGGTTTCCATTTTCAGTGCAGAAAGCATCAGGTGGAGAAGTAAAAGCCATCCGAGGAATTTTTCCCATTTCTTCCTGTCCTCTATTGCACCCCCGTTTCCAATCTGATTTACAGTCATTAATGTGAGCCCAATTAAACCAAAGGGCTGAAACCACGAGTGCGTGTGTGAGCGGCAGTAGGCCGGTTACTCATTTATTTCTGAGGGCAGCAATTTGTTTAAAGAAACAATTTCTAATATTCAATAAACGGCAGTTTTAATTTCCTCTTTCATACGTGATCTTAAAATGAGATTTTAAATTTTTTTATTTATTCCATAAACAATATAACAAAACTCAGCAAGTTAACAATATGACATTTTCACCATACAGAGTCAGTCACAAATATTTAAAACCTTTGCAACAAGAACAACAAAACCAAAAATATTACAAGAATAATTTACAAGAGGATCTATAAAACAGCAAAGCGCTCACAAATTTTCCAGTTTCCTTTACACGATATCACTACACTCTTTCACAACATCTCTTTTTATTACAAAATTTCCAACAAAAGTTTAATTTTTTTCTTTGTATTTTGGTTTTTAAAACCAGAAACTTTTAAGTGTACATCCTTTTATTAACACCCGAAGGTGCAAAAAAAGGGAAACCTCACACATACAAACACTTCACAGCACTTTTCTAAGAAAAATATACACTTACAAAATATTTTACAAATTGGCACACTTAAAAATATACAAGATTTTGTAGGCGTCTTAGAGTGATCCTTAAGAATTATACTTCAATTGACTCTACAGAATATTTATAAAGCTTATTCTAAAAGAAAAAAGGCAAATAATTTCCAAACATGTTAAAATTGCAGTGTAAAATGTTAAACGGAAATGGATATGTTACATTCATAAAAAGGGCCATTTCATATTTCTTAAATGCTCAAGGGGGATAAAAGTTTTCTTTAGCACCATAAAACAGTAGCAACTTACTCGCGAGGTGCCTCTAGTTCTATGGAAGTTAACTCAAGGAGCAGTACATTCAAATCTCTGTAGGCAGCAGTCAGAACAGCCGCAGCCGGCGCTGTGGGATGTGAAACAGAGCATCTCCTTCAATTCCTACCCTGCTTCCCACGGGGAGTAAAAGACAAAAGGAGTTTAACCAGAATCCTTTTTTTTTTTTTTTTTTTCCTTTTTCTATTTTATTTTAAAGTCTTCCCTTTGTGCTTTTGAAACATACGGTTTTTTTTTTCTTTTTTTCCTATCTATCGAAGGGTAGCGGTGAATACAAATCTTATTCCTTGTTTCCTTTTGCACCAAGTGTTCAAAGGCTCAGTAAACGTGTCTGGCAACCCAAGTATCCTGTGGGATGGAGGACATCCTCCTTTTCTAGATCTGAATTCCCTTAGATGGCTCTTACTCCACTGTCATTAGTGTCACTTGTTTACCTGAGAAACAGATTTGAAAAGCCTTGCTTCTACCACAGACATTGTACTTTGTTTTTTCTATATATTCTTTTTTGCATTATTTTACACGCTGAAGAGATAAAGAGGCACATTCTCAAATAGATGTCAGCGCCTTGAACCATGCGATTGCCACCGGACTCTGGGAGCTGCACAGGCAAAGTCCAACATACCGAGTTGAGAAAGTAAGACCAAGGGCCTGATCCTGCACTGACTGAAGTCCATACATCTGAACCTTTTCACTTACACTGACTTCAATGGAGTTTTCTCTTGGCTCGTGCCAGAGCAGACTGCGGTCCAGGAAAGCACTCAGGTGAGCAGTGGCCACTTGCTGCAGGTGCTTCTTGCCCAAGTGCTTTGCTAGACTGGGACCTCACGGAAGGAATAACATGGTCCAACAGGCATGGGATTAAAACTCTTAGAATGTCTTGATTTAATTTCCTGGCTCATTTAAGCTGTAATGCCAAAAAAAGAACAACGATCTTGATTTTTTTAAAAAACCAGCTGCACAGCAACTGCTGCACAAGCGACTGAACTTGGCTTTCCTCTCCATGCAGGCTGGGCTCAGCAGGACAGAGCCGTGCAGCACGGCTCACCTCCCTCCACCAGATACCTTGCGAAACCTGGTCTGTAATTCACAACTCTCCGTTTTTCAAGAAAACCTCTAATGCTTAGAAATAAAAAAACAAAAAGCGAGATGTAAACCTGTTGTTGTTGTTTTTTTTTTTAATGATTTTTTGAATCCCCATCGTTGATATTTTTCTATTTACAAAACCTCTATATGCAAGTACCTCCAGCAAAACTGTGGCTATCAAGGCTGAACTGGCTGCTGTCAGCTTGCTGTAGGTTTTCTCGTGGAAGGGCATTGTACTTGCTACGTATTCCCCAGAGAATGGCTGCTTTCTCTGTCCCTGGGAGACGCACGCTTTATTGAGGTTGGTCTCAGCCCACTTTTACAGTCATTTTTTGTAAGCAGCCACTTTCTTTCTGATTATGCCGCTGATTATAGTTTGCCCAGCTGCCGTGGTCCAGCACGGCACAGTTCAAGAGCGAAGCATTACACATCAGGGTCCCTTCACACGATGCCTCTACAGCAGGGGTGGAACAAGATCAAGTAGAATAGACATCCTAAGGGATGATGCAGAATAAACATTTATGTGTAGCTTGAATTAATCACCCTGAACAGCCAGGAGCCTGACAAAAGATGGCTGGAATTGCAAGGGGATCAGACAAGACAACAAATTTTGGATGGAAAAGCCAAAGTGAATGTGGGGAGCCTGAGGGGTGCATGGAAAGAAGGTGGAGGACAGTGGGGACAAATATCCTATAGCTGCAAGCAGCACACGGAGAAATGAAAATTGAACAATCCTAACAAGCGCAAAGGGAAAAACTGAAGTTCTATGACAAGGAATGAGGCAAACGTGGAAGTGATTAAAATCTTGAGGTAGTGATAGGCAGGTGGAAATCAAAAACAAAAGGAAGAAGGACAATGTTTGGCTCAAGGCAATTGCCCAGATTTGGTAATTTTGAAGCACACTGACGGGGGTATAACTTTCAGACACAGAGGAGGGCTCACGTTGTTCTGAGGCATCAGGGGTCTTGAAAATTTCTATGGTCAGAGATTTTGCCGGGGATGTGGGATGGCAACCAAAGATGGCAAAGAAGTTGGAACAAAAGGAGCGAAGGGAGAGCAGCAAGGAAGGCAGCAGGCATTTGTAACTAATACTGTCCTGAAATGTCTGGCAGCTCTGTTATTCCTTGGTTTTCCGTATTGTGGAACACCTCTTTTAGGAATAAATGCTGAAGGAGATGGGCTTGTTCACCTTGGAGAAGAGAAGGATCCAGGGAGACCTCATTGTGGCCTTCCTGTACTTAAGCAGAGCTTATAAACAGGAGGGAAACCGACTTTTTACACAGTCTGATAGTGTCAGGTCAAGGGGGAATGGTTTTAAACTAAAAGAGGGGAAATTCAGATTAGATGTGAGAAGGAAATTCTTTATTTGGAGGGTGGTGAGGCCCTGACACTGCTGCCCAGAGAGCTGTGGGTGCCCCATCCCTGGAGGTGCTCAAGGCCAGGTGGGATGGGGATGCCCTGGGCAGCCTGAGCTGGTGGGGGGCAGCCAGCCCATGGCAGGGGGCTGTAGCTGGATGGGCTTTGAGGTCCCTTCCAACCGAAGCTATTCTACGATATACAATAAAATAGCCAATATGTCTTATGACTCATATTCATGCCCTATTGCACGTTTCTCAAATGCAATAAATATTGCTACCTGTTCCAGTACAACTTACTTTGTTATGGATCACATAGCTAAAACGTTCACCATGAAGAATACAGTGTGGGCCAGTGGCCAGTGCTTTCAAAGGACGGTTCTGGATCAAAAAGGAGGGACATGCCACACCCTAACTCCAGGCCTGATCTGTCTCCACAGGAGCAGTGGCTGCAGTATACCAAAGAATGGAGCCAGGAGCCCTTCACCCTTCAGTGTGCAGGATGAACATGTTGAGGGCTTGGATCCCGAATGACTGTATGGATAGAAAAGACAGCTACAGGGGATGCAGGAGAAAGCACTGTGGCACAGGTAAGCCAAACACCCCAGGCTGGAGCCCTAGCACAGTGCTTGTCTCCCAGATCCTGAGCACCTTCCAAACTTCAGAGGCGGGGTGGGATCGACACTCACTCCTGCGTGCACCAGCTGTTTTTTCAGTAAATAAAACGTAATGTGATTGCTGTGCTGTGCTGTCTTTGAGGGTGACAGAACACTGGAACAGGCTGTCCAGAGAGATTGTAGGGTCTCCTTATCCGGAGACATTCAATACCCGCTTGGATATGTTCCTGTGTGACCTGATCTAGACGTTCCTGCTCCAGCAGGGGGATTGGATTAGATGATCTTTCAAGGTCCCTTCCGATCTCTGATATTCTGCAATTCTGCGATTCTGTGAATTGCTATACCTCAAGATCTGAGAATCTGCAACTAGTGAAAACACTTTGATGCCAGTTTGACACTTTGCAACTCCAGGTGTTCAATGAGAAATGTTTTTGCTAAATCAACCCGAATCTTGTGTTCGGCAACTCCTGATGCTTTGGCTTTCAGCATGGGCTTGTACAGAGAACCGAGTCTAGTCCTACCATGTGTGCAACACCACCTCTATGCTTCTGAGCACGAGAGTGATCTGTCCAGCTGTATTAAGGCTCCACTTCCTCACCCCTTTCTATTGCGTGTGTCTGAGCCTCACACCCCTCTGCTTCCAACAGCTCCCAGCTAGCAGGTCTCTTGCATATCAAGGTTTCATAAGAAATCAGCAGCAAAACGCACAGGCTCTCAGTTGCACAAGGAAGAGATTATTTGTCTGTTTGCTTGCTTTTGTTATTTTCTTGGAGGGCGAGGGTGCAGTGAGTAGGGTTACAAATAAGGCCTTTCGATACTACATTTAGCATTCAATACTTAATGCTGTCTAATAAGTCCAGTCATGTGTGAACCGGCCCTGATCAGTGAGCTCACCAATAGTTCTGATTTCTTCCCTACGTTATGAATTGAATCAAAGAAAAGGCTCAGAGTTGTGTTTAAACTAATGATTCTGATTGCAAAATTTCAAACTATACTGGCATTGCAAGGTTAGACATTTAGGAAACACCAAAGATATGAAATGAGAGCGCTTTTGACAGGCTCTGCATCAAAAATACTTAAGAAACTACTCAAAGTAAAAGTAAATAGCAATAAATTTATGAAACATTAGTTCCGTTTTTATAATTATTTTAGAATTTATCCCAGGTTATTATAAAATATATAAAACTGAGATACAAAGAATTAGCAATGTAACTTTGCATTTCAAATGCTCTTCAGCTACAGGTTTTGCTTTAAGAAAACAGACACTTGAAAAGCAGCTGTTTTGTAGTCTCTAGATGCAGACACTCGAGTTCCTGTCAAACTTACCTGGAGTGTTTTCTGAACTCCTTCACCATTTCAACTCTCTCCTATAACGAAACTCAGCATTTCAGCATTATGTTTTTCTGCTCATGGTTTTAAAGAGAGGACATTACAATTTCCCAGCATCAGTTTCAAAGTTCCTTTTTTCTTTTTTTTTTCCTTTTTTTTTTT
>PPHD01018858.1:0-14358 GCA_002909625.1 Bambusicola thoracicus | reverse complement strand
GACATCTAACCTAAATCTTCCCTCCTTCAACTTAGAACCATTTCCCCTTGTCCTGCCATTATCTACCCTTTCAAAGAGCTGACTCCCCTCCTGTTTGTAGGCTCCCTTTCCAGGAACTGGAAGGCTGCATTGAGGTCAGTTTTAGTTGCCTTGCCATTGTTAAATGGGCGATCTCTGAGTGAAAGGGTGGCTGTGCCTAGGCTGAGTTGGGCTGGAACATGGTGCTCAATGCGTGTACAGAACTGATAGGAGGGAGTAGAGAAGGTACAGTGGGACATCTCACTGTCTTGCCCCCCGTGGAGGGACAGGAGGCAACAGGCACAAGCTGAAATGCAGAGTTGCATATAAACAGAGGAAGAAACTGATGTTTGAATTTTCCCCAGGCTGAACAGAGATAGGTCAGTTTTTTCTAAACTTCCTGGAGGATGCACTGAAGTTTGACAGCAGGGATCCCTTTCTGTTCCTTCAGAGACACGTTTCTTTGCATTAATTTATGCACAACATGGACACGCATTTGATGTGAACAGCTTTGCTCTTCCCCATCTGTCCCATGGCTCTGGAAGTAGCACATACTTTTCACAGGATTCGGGCAGATTGGATTCCACCTCAATGGAACCTATGTGCACGAAGAATAACATATCTTAATTCTTAAAGGGAGTTTATTTCACAAGAGTTATTTAAACGAGATGATACGTCCCTTTAGGATCTGTTTAGTTGATTTCTAATGTTGCATTTGGTGCTTTATAGCAGCGTACATCTATCATAGAATCATAGAATCATAGAATGGCCTGGGTTGCAAAGGAGCACAATGACCATCCGGTTTCAACCCTCTGCTATGTGCAGGGTCACCAACCAGCAGCCCAGGCTGCCCAGAGCCACATCCAGCCTGGCCTTGAATGCCTGCAGGGATGGGGCATCCACAGCCTCCTTGGGCAACCTGTTCAGTGCGTCACCATCCCTGCTGAAACCACGACACTGTGCCTTGCTATTTGTCAATGAATACATCATGGCAATCTCCTTGTTTTTGTGCCGTTTGTGCTGCCCAGCATTAGGGAAAAATCTGCCACCTTATGTTTATTCTGTGCCTAAACATGTATGCAGTGTTAATTTGAGAAGTTTTAAATAGATTTTCCCTGATATTCTGACAGTTGACTGAGTTGTGTCAGACACACAAGGTTCTGCAGTGCAATTGCAAACTAAAATGTAAGCGTCGTGTTTTCCAGGCTGCTTTCCATTAGGAAAAGGAATTAGGGAAAGGATAAGGAAGAAAGAGAAAAACGTTCAATATTATTTCCTTTCATGAATTAAAGAAGTTCATGAAGCATGGGCAGATCTGAAACCTTGTGGGCATGAGTTTAATATCACTGTTCAGAAGGTCGAAAATAGAGATTGTTGAGCGAGGCTGTGCCTCAGAACAGAGCTTACAGGGGAAATACAGTTTCTCTGAAGGTTTGGGAGTAGTTTTGTAAACTTTTGAGTGCTTTACCTGATAGAGTGTTTTAGGTAAAGAATCAATGGGTTAGCCATTTTTACTTAAGTTTATATGGAATGCGGGCTAAAAAAATGAGATATGACTTCAATTAAGTACAGTACGGGAGCACGTTGAATAGCACTGTCACATGTGCTCTAGCATTCCTCAGATTTCAATTTACCTTTCTAATTCAGAAGGGTTAATTACTTATTCCTTCATTTGAAGAAACGATCTTTGCCTCAAATATGCTCAAGCCATCCATTTCCATAAATTATTAAATTTCATTACAGTTTCACAGGGTATGTGGAGATTTAAACCAGAAAAGACATAAAACAGAGTATGTTTCTTTGGGGAAGCACCTCATTTCCAGTGTCTGTTTACTGTCTCATTGTCTATTTACTATCTCAAGGCCAGGCTGGATGGGGCTGTGAGCACCTTGGTCTAGAGGAAGGTGTCCCTGCCTGCAGCAGGGGTTAGAACTGGGTGATCTTAAAGGTCCCTTCCAACCCAAACCACTCTATTTGAAAGACAAGTTCTGAAATTCAGATTTCCACATCTTTACAGGTCGGTATGAGACGAATTTGCTTGGAAATCCCATCTGTAATAACACGCCATGGCTTTTACTCTTGTTCTCTCTGTTTTTTGTTTTACTTTTTTCTTTGTTAGGTATTTATATCTAAACACTAAACAGCTTGTTTGCAGGCCAAGTGTACAACTATAGATATTGCGCTGTCATTTGAAAAACAGGAATTACTTTACAACCACCCATTACATTTGCATTTTGGAAGGTGTTGCAAGGAAAAGCAAAGGTTAAGGCAGTCTAAAGGGATTCTGTTGTTGTTGTTTGCATGTGCCTTTTGCTCTTGACAGCAGGACAACAAAAAGAAGTTAGTATGCGCACATAAAGCTTGGTAGATTAAAAGCATACGAGAAATAGGTTTGTAGAGCTGCACATCCAGCTGCCAAATGCTGCTCCCAAGGTAACATCGTTCTGATGAAAAAACCCAGTGCTCCCTTATCACCTCTAACTACACTGCAGCATAAAGGGCTACGTCACTCATCACTAAGCCCTCTCAAAAAAAAAAAAGAAAAAAAAGAAAAAAAAGAAAAAAGAAATAATAATGAAAAAATGCCTGGCTGAGTCCCTGGAGCACCTCGCTGACTACTTAGCATGCCTCTCACAGTGGGATGTGCGGCGGCACGATGCACCAAGCTGCACCCCCAGGACTGTGATGGGGCTGGCACGTGGGAAGGATCCCCGGGGTTTCTCTGGCAACAGCACAGGTTGCTGGGAAACGGAATTACCTAAATGGCAGAAACTTCACCCAACTGGCAGCCTCTTGAATGGAAATAGGGCTTGAAGGAGACTCCTCTTGCTGATACCGTAATTTCCCTCTCTGGTATGGAAAATGAATCCAGAGGTTCTTTATCCAGAGGATTAGGCATGGATGCTGCTCTGAAAATTCATTCAAAGTTGCATAATTAAGAGGATAATGATTTGCAGGAAGAGGTAGCAGTGCGGTACACTGGGTTCAGTAGCTTCTTGTTGCTGTGGTTTTGAAAAGGGACATAATGTATAAATTCGCCAAATTTGCATTGCTAAATAAACTAGTGGGAAGCTCAAGGCTTGTATTTACATGGGTTATTTTTTTCACTAGAGAATATTTCATATTATTTTGTGTGAAGTCTGGGATACATTGACCTCCTCTGGCTAATTGTGGTCGTTCTGTTTGCAGTATGGTTTCTGCATGAATGCCATTGACCTGACATTTAAGTTATGTTGTAATTTCAACCCAGAAAAAAAGGAAGATTGTGAGAATTGTCTCACTTTTTTGACATGCCTTTGTGCTACTGTTTCAAACCCCATGAGCGTAGATGCTAAGCAGATATGGGGATGTTAGCATATATAGGTTTTAAATGATGGGTTGTTGCAGCTATTCACATACAAGTAGGCATTGCTAAAAGAATGGGTAGTAATTCAGGTTGTGACCTGGGTTGCACAGGATGTGCACAGATGTGATATGCATTGCTTAGTGCATATCACAGGAAGGTACATGGGATTAGGCCGCCCACTGGGGCTTCACTTACCACATCAGAGAGGAATGAATGGTGGAAAAGCCTTTGTTTGGGGTTTACCATGTACTGAGTACAGAGCTAGGATGGAGCACTGGCAGGTACTGTTAGGATCATTGACTCTGGTGCAGTCTATGTGCTTAATTCATCACATGATGAATGTCAAAAGGCATTTAAACTTGAAATGCCCCTTTTGTCCACGGGCTGCAAGGGGAGCATCCAGTGATGGAGGTGTGTGTATTAGTTACATCAGTGATGGTGTGAGCCCTGCCTCTGCTGTCTTGGGCAACCAGGTGGTGTGTGGTATTCTGTGCGTCCACTGATGTGTATTTCAGTTATGTAATTGTGTTACTTTTAAAATAAAATAATCAAAGAATGACTTGGGGTGGAAGGCACCTTAAAGATCATCCAGTTCCAGCCCCGATGCCATAGACAGGCATACAACTCACTACATCAGGTTGCCCAGGGCTCCATCCAGCCTTGTTTTAGGCACCTCCAGGGATAGTAACAAATCATAGACACTTCTGTCCCAGTCTTCCATTTGAAAGACATTTCCAGCAATTGACTGTGTTGACTATTTAAAATGTTTTAAGTTTGAAACAATTCTTAATTGTTCTTTTTATCTCTTTAGTTGTGTTTTCTAGTCATCGAGCATCTCTGTTTTCTGTTATTTCTTTGAGGAGAGAAAAGAGACACCGGTCACAGTGCCTTCTCATCCTGTATTCTGTCAGGGTAAAGCTATTTTAATATCTGCCCATATAATAGGTTACTTTTCAAAAGATATAATCATACTTTTGAACACAGATGAGCTGTGTTATATATGGCATTCTTAAAGGGTAACTCATATGGACACTCATTCAAACCAGATCTGCTCATGATTTACGTTATGGTTGCGTGAACAGATTAGCTCAGTGTAAGCCTGGTGTGGATTTATAGCATAAAAACTACTCCAGGTAACTGTCTATGAATGCCTTTGTTGTGCACTGAATGCTAAGTCATCTGTCTGGTTTCATTAGAAGGTAGGCTGCGTTACATTTACTCCAGGGTAAAAAAGTGCAGTTACCACAAAGAAATGTGGTAATGAGGATTTTGTTTGCATGCATCATTTTTTGTCTATTGTCCTTTTTTTTTTCAGAGAACACCAGAAGCAAACTTAATTGAGGGCATAATGTCATTTAATGACCTGCCTGTAGTTGGTACTCGATACAAAGCCTTAATTTTTTCTTGCCCTGAGTCAGAACTGTCTTCTCTTTCTACTCACGTCATAATATGCCAGTTCAAAGAATCATGATTTTATTCCTACTTTTCTTTGGTTTTCTTGGCTAAGGTTCATATACAACATTTCTAGTAACAAAGAAAAGAATTTCCAAAGTGAGATTATGCTCAACAACAGTTCAGTTGTTCACCTGCGTAACTGCAGAAGTGCAGCTTTAGTTCCCTCGTTATATGGTGATACAATCATTGAATGTTTGGTTTATAATTGTGTGATAGGTTCTATTTCATCTTGCATGCTAATACTCTATTTATTATGAGTAGATTTTCAGTGGTGTGGATATATTTGTATATTGCTCTCATTTTGATATTTGCATATTTTTATGACACATATGAAACCTGCATTTAAATTTGTAGTTCAATTAGAATAATACACATAGATAAGTCTTTAGTTCAAATAAGATAAAAGCCCATGCAATATATAATTATGCTTACTGCAGTTTCTTATTTATTGCTCACAGCTCCTTCTTGCTGCAGATAGGCAAAAGTGTACTTAGTGGAATTTCATCCACTTGGGTGAGCAGATTACTGAGTCTTAGTTTCCAAGATAGAATCTTGCTTACTATTGAGGCACGTGGCCAACTGGATTGTATTACACTGGAGATTTGGTGCCTCAGACACTGGCTATTAACCCCTGCTGGAAACCCAGCAGTGAGAAAGTAGAAGTATCCTGCAAAGGATGGTCGTTCTGATTAGACATTGGTAACGGTCGTGGCAAATCTGAAGATTAGCAGCAAAAGCATTCCACATCCTGCAGTAGGAATTGGAAAACGTTTCCATTCAAGGATGCTAGGTATTTCCTGCAAGCTGTAGTCAGCTCTTGTCCTTGGGTAGGAGAAATGCTTCTGTATTGCACAGCTTGCTCTCCAAGCACGGATTAGTTTTTTGTTAATGACGCTGCTGACCTGTGTACTTTTACTGAACATCATAGCAAAATCTGGATTATGTTGCTGATGCTTCAGAGCCCTTTCTGTTTGACTTTCCTCCTTCATCTTTTCCTCCTTCCAGGCTCAGAAATGCACTTTATGGTTCCTCAAACATTCAACTCCTAAAAAATTCAGCTTAGAACCTGTTTACACAGCTGTAGCTACTTCAGGTTATTCAGTCCACCCCCAAAGGACGAGCAGACCCCCAAAACGGTCATCAGTATTTTGGCATGCACCGCTGTGCGGCCTCACATTGAGCACTGGGTGCAGAAGGACATAAAACTATAGCAGAGACTCCAGACGAGGATGTAGAGTCAAGGTGTATGAGGAATGCTGAGGTTCTTTGGTTACGGAAGCTTAGAGAAGAGACTGAGAGGAGGCACTGTGACTGTGTGCTTTTCCTGCCCCCCTAGCTTCCTCCTTAAGCTTAGACACTGAGCCCAAGGCCTGATAACAATCAAGGTCTCACTAAGACCTATAACCACCACAAAGCTGTTTGAAACCGAGGGCTGAAAGAACTGATAGCAGACACATGGGTGAGCAGCTGAAGGGCAATTGAGCATGCATCACAGCTGTGGCTGAGTCAGCCATCTTATCCCTTAAACTGTGAGTGGCCCAAAGGCCCCTGGAGTACTTTGGTACAGTGGTTGGCTGTATGATAGGTTCTCTTTTTGAGTAGGGATTTCTCTTGGGGTTACCCGTGTTGCAGAGATCCCTCACACCTTGATATCAAGATGCTTCTTGCCAGTATGGATCCTTGGTAAGCGACTAATAGATTGTTCAAGCTTTGTTATCTTTATTTGTGAGTGTATGGTTAATCTCTCAGATACAAATGTTGATCTGGTCTGGGTCTGAGAGTGACTTCAGCTGCATGTTCATGTCCATTTTGAAATGGAGCATTCTGCTTAAGAAAAGTGCCTTTTGATGTCATTAGTAACTGCATGTGGTGTCTGTTTGAAAGTGTTGAGCAGTGTAAGGATTTGGGGTAGCGCTTTATACCTTGTTTCTCACTACTGAGTGGGTTAGCAAATGTGTTTTCTTATCAGATGGGCTACGTTTCTTGCTGTGTGACTTAATTTGGTCGCCTGTGCTGTACTTTGTCATCAAATTGCTTTTCAAAGTACTTGAAGGATGTTCTTTCTCAGCATGTAGGATTCCATCCCACTCAGATAAGTCAGATTCAGACTGAGTAGAAAGCACAGGCATTGTAGGCTATTTCTATACCAAGAAATTAAACAGTATCTGGACTGTAGGTACCTATACCTTCCTTTTTTTGTAGTGTTCCAGTATGGTGTGGCTGTGGCTGGGCTGTTGGGAGAGGTTTGGAAGGCATCACCTGTGGTCACAAAATGCCCTACAGTAGGTTACAGGTGTCCCAGTTCTTTGGTGACATCCAGACTTGTCTTTTTGTCATGAAATAGTGATGACTAAAACAGGAATTTCATTAAGGAATCATCTTTGTGTGGAGCATTTCACATGCCAATTAAAACCTACTCAGTACTTAATTTAATTTACAGTAATTATAAGCAAGCTTTTTGAGCGGGGGGGGAGGGGGAAGGAGAAAAACCATCAAATATATATTTTACATGTGTGGATGTATGTGTACAGACATTCCTACATACTTCTGTTGTAAAACTCAGTTATTTAAGTACGATGCAAATTTAGAAGTGGAGAATGAGTAAAAATGACTCTCTCCGGGCAGATTACTGGATGCAGGTCATGATGCTAATCTCTGTAGAACCGTTTAAAACGTAGTTTGTGGGAACTGTAATTGTTGATAAGAATGTTGAGTACAAAGCCCTTTGTACTTACATTTTACAACAAAGCTCTTCCTCGGTGCATAACAAAGAATATCATCATATTCTTTAAGCACAGGCTGATGTTTACAAGAGGGTAACTTGACCATATTTAAGAAAAAATTTCTTATTAATTTGTTTTTTGTTTCAGAGCATCCTTTTCCATAATCACTGTAGCTACCGAGACCTTCTATCCACTTCATTGCAAGTCTATTTTCAGTATATTCAAGTTACCTGTAAGTGGATGCCATTAGGAATAACTACTTCTGCCTGCAGTGCTATGCATATATTTTTCATGTTGCGTGCTATAATCGCTTTTCTAAGTGACAGTCAGAAATGCCTGTGCAGCTGAGTTCCTAACATTTTGATTTTTGTAAGTATCTGTTTTTTCTCCTGAGGAAACAGATTTCTGATAGAAATTATAAACAGGTAAGGGTATGAACAATGCTTGAAGTTCCCTGTAGAACTTCATAGATACAATGCATACATCTAAAAGGTTCCGAGTGGCACTGGACAAAGGAAATGGGAAAGCAAAATTCTGTTTTTTATTCTCATGACAAAAACTGGCTATAGGGCTGGAGAGGAGCATGGCTAATGAAGGCTGACCTGTGCATTTAGTGCTTTCTGGTTGGGATGTCATGCCAGCAGATGAGTTGTTATAGTATATTCCTATGCTGAAATAATTAGGATGTTGTTGATTGCTTCGTGTAGTTGCTTTCATTTAAGTTTTCAACCATGCATCTCTTGCTACTCCTCTTTCTTTTACATTGCTTGCTGTTATAGCTATATTCACTTGTGGATTCTTAGCGCTTCACCGGTGTTGGGCTATTTAACAGTGAATGAAAACCAAGAGCAAAGAGAGTCGTTAGGCAATTCATTGTTATCATCTCCCCATAAGAGTGGCTCAGGTAGAGACAGACTTTTCCCTGTCATACTTTCACCATTTGATAATAAATCAAGAAAGTATCTGTCTCAAAGATCAGACACCTAAAGGACTTGTGGCTTGTTCTTTAAAGGAATTGGTTTTACTCATCAGTTGCAGGCATTCCCATTAATGATAACAGGGACACGGTAGCAGAAGTTCTAACAGAGGTAGCTTTGACATGACCAATGTTAAGAATGTATTTATTCCTAAGAGCAAAGTGTTTTGGGTGATATCACACACATGCTGCTCATGAGCAGTGGTTTCATACCAGGTGTTCAGAGCAATGTGTTACTTGTCTTTCACTGACCCATAGCACAGAGATGTTCTGCCAAGGAGGACAAAAAGGCAAATTATAAATATACCCAGCATTGAAGTGTTTTAGGAATAGCGCTTTAAAGTTGTCCAATGGTTAGATGTATTTTAATGTGTACACATACTTGTTAGCATTTGTAGTTTATATTATCTGTGTTCAGGCATGCATTTACTGTGCTTCATGTGAAAATGTAGGCCTGTAAGTGTGTTTGGCTTTTGTAAATAATTCCTTCACATTAATTCTTCTCATAAGACTTGCTAGTTAGCCTGGTATGCTTGCATTTATTTTCTTCACTTGTAACAAATGGATTTGCTTCCACATGTAACAACTTAAGAAATGAGTTGCTTCTTCTATGCCTGTTTGTATGTGCTAGTATAGGTAGCCGGGTGCCTTGTTTTTGTGAGACACAGATGCACTTGAATGGAAGAGTGTGTGGATCATAGAATCATAGAGAAAACACAGACTAAGAAAACATCAGGAGGCTTCTGGAAGTAGATTTCAAATGAACTAATTGCTGTGAGAGACAGTGAGAAGAACAGAGTAAATAACTTGAATTAAATGATGACCAAGACCCAGAGAAATATTTTTTTGCCCGGTTCATGGAGTAAAATATTCATTGGATAGGTAAGATAGTGTGAAAGAATAAAAGTATGGATTTTTCGTTGAGCAGGGTGATGTAGGTGGTGTGAAGGTCCAAGCTATGTGCTGTTCTGTTGTCATAAGCCTGGCAACATGATGCCGGCCAGGTTTGCAGTAGAGGTGGAACAGAGTATTTGTAAGGAAAGATGAGGGAAGTTAGATGGAGCCCTGGGTAGCTTGATCAAGTGTTTGATTTATTGGCTGGCAGTCCTTACCACAGCAGTGGAATCGGAACTGGATGGTCTTTAAGGTCCCTTCCAGTTCAAGCCGTTCTATGATTCAGTGATTCTATGAATTCAGCTTTCTCTGTATTTTGTGCCTTGCAAGAGAATAGCATAAAAGAAATGTGAGGATAAGTGGAACTATGAGAATGACTCCTTTAAATTGGAGTTATAGGGTAGTTGAAAATATTCCCCAAACACAAGTTGTGGTGAAAGTTTTGTAGCTTCTTATCTATTGGGTTAGGTGGAACACTAGATTGATTTGGGTTGGAAACTTATTTATGGAAAGGAAGAAGGATTATGTCAAAAGATTTTGACAACTGAGAGGAGGAAGATGCACCACGCTCAGTAACACCTCTCAAGATGCAAGCAGTGCTGGTGGTGTGGAGCAGAAATGTAATTGCAGAGTATTTAAGAGATAAGAGAGAATTAGGAGAGTTACAGTAAACTACACATTTGAAAACATGCTGTAAGACAGGAAGAGGGTAGTCATTGCTGTAAATGAGATCCATTGTGTTTGAAGCAGTGTGTACTGAGAGATAAAATGAGGCTCTTCATCATATTAGTGAGGCTGTCCTTTTCTGTAAAGCATTTGGCTACTGGGGAATACATTTGTTATTCCTGCTGTACTTTCTGGAAGAATAATATTAAATAGTTCAAATTGTTTGTCCTCGTGGAATTATATATTTTTGGAATGTACCTTCTGGCAGAAGGCCAATGAAAAGATGAGTTTCTAATGATGTCTGTTGGAGTACTATAGATTTAGAAGGTCTTCTTGTTCCCATGTTGATGCCTCATGGTCTTTCAGTAGAGGCCAATTGACATATTAGAGCCTTCTGTCAAGTGCACAAAGAAAACAAACAAAAATTAAACCTAGTCATCTTTTCCCATTTTTGGCATGTCATAACGATGCTAGATGTTAACTGAGAAGGTGGGATGTGCAATATTTAGAGACAAAAATGTGATATTTCTGTTTGTTAATGGTGTTCCATCTGGAGTTGGGAGGCTGCTGGGAGTAACACGGGTAGATCTATCATGGTCATCAAAAACATGAGGTCTTACTTGTGCACCTGTCTAAAGGGTGGATAATTGTACTAACTGCCTTACAGCTGTTAGTTTACTGACACTTTTGTACATAAGTTAGTTAGGAGCGTGCAATCTCTTGTACGTTGTTCTGCTTAGAAAGGTAGTGTTTGCTTTTTTTTTCCAGGCTTATCATAGATACTTGTTTTGATTTAACTTGTTCGGAGGGAGAATGCTTTTCTCCTTTCTGAGCTAAGTGAGCTTTAGCCCTGAGTCAAACCCTGGGGGAGTCTGGATCGCTGGGTCATGAATGGCCCAGAGCCTCAGAACAGCAGGGACTCTATGCTGAACCCTTAACAAACAGATCGCTAGCATCCATAAACTTATAAAATATGCATGGTTAGGGAAGTAGTGTATTTTCTGCATAATTTGTTGTGCTCATTAATGTAAATGCATATACTTAAAATTTGGCATTTTGCCTTGGCAAATAGCTTACAGATAAAAGAAAATTATCCCTATAATTCTCTATGTATGCATTTCAGCCATTTCAAATATATTGAATGAAGTTCCGAAGTTTTGGAATATACTGAGAACATTTTTACCCAGGTTAGCTGTTAGGGCTGAATGGTTCCTCTTTTGAATGCTGCCAGAACTCGTGCTTTTTGAATTAATGGATGACATCATTGGCATCTGCAGATGCCAAAGTTCTTTCCTATGAGAGTGGTGAGGTGCTGGAACAGCCCAGAGAGGCTGTGGATGCCCCGTCCATCCCTGGAGGCGTTCAAGGCCAGGCTGGATGGGGCCCTGGGCACCCTGGTCTGGTATTAATGTGGAGGTTGGCAGCCCTGCCTTCAGTGGGGGATTTGGAGCCTCATGATCCTTGGGGTCCCTTCCAACCCAACCATTCTGTGATTCTGTGGGCAGTTTGCTAAGCACTGTTGTTATGTTTTCTGGATAGAGTGAGGTTTTGTATCAGTTTTCAGCAGATTATTAGTTGTGGAATTTACAAGAACAACTGGTTTTCAGGCTGCAGTTCAGAAAGTTGAACGCGTACATGACTTTTGGATGTGATCTTAATTCAAATCTATATATCTCCTACTCCTGGCACCTTCCCATGATTCTCCGGAGGAGAGAAAGAAAACATATTATTGTAAGGAGTATTTGGTACTTATTAAAATCAGCCGTACACCCGCCTTCCCAAGAATTCTGATTTACTGCAGGTTGTTCCTGCTTCGCATGCGGACATTTTTAGAGAACAGATTTCTTATCGCTGTGAGCACTGAATGGCTTCCAGAGCTCCACGATCAGGGAGCAAAAACCTTACATCCCTCATAAAAGGTAGGAAACCATGCGATCTATAAGCCGATTTGGCAGAGGCGGTGGCTGTTGGTGCCAAGATTTGGTTCCTGACCCCCAGCTTCCTGTTTTTGAATCTATTAATTGATTTGCAAAGAGCATCTTTTGGAAACAAGGACTCCGACAGCCTGGCACAGGCTGGAGCTCCGCCAAGACTGCTCGGGAAGCTTGCCATGCGGGGAGCGAGCGAGCGCGGGAGCGAGCGAGCCGAGGGAAGAAAAAAAGGCAAGACTTGGCACGGCGCAGTCAAATCAGCTTCTTTTGTCTGCTTCCTCGGTTTGAGCTTCAGGAAAGAAAACCGTCCTGGGGTACAGAGAAACTCAGAACTTTTTTTTTTCTGGTTTTCAAACTTAGCTGGCTTTTTAAGTCTCTTGGGTTGTCCGAACGTGGTGGCACACGAAATGATGCTCGGTTGGCAGTGGTGAGAGAAATAAGACTTCTTTAATGAAGCTTCCACAATGTCAGGTTACACATGTGTGAAATAGGATATTTGATTTTTTTCCTTTTTTTTGTGTGTGTATGCGTGCATGTGTGCGTGTCTGAGTAAACTGTAAGGGAGCCAAGTAACTTGGAAGAATACAGAGGGAACGCTGAAATCGAGAGGGAGAATCTCTGTATTTTTTTTCCCCTTTTTTTGCGGCAACAAAAAAGTTTTTGTTGACACAAACGTGCTTTAAGACCAAATCTGACCTCCTCCGGCATGTGTTCAGAATGGGAATTTCAACGTTTCTCTCATACGTGCTGCAGATGCTAACTTTTAACGGAACGTCCTTAAAGCTTCCATCTGACTCAGCGCTGGAGTAAGAGTAGAGAGAAAGTTGGGACATCTTAACGCAAAAGTGAGTATGTGCTTAAAGCAGTGCTATTTGTTTTGCTGCTCCATGCTGCCCTGGCTCCATCTCACAGCTATCGGTGCCAGCACTGAAGACCAGCAGGGCAAGAAGACACCCAGACTGCGCCTGAAGGGCTGTAAAAGAAATGAGAGCCCGGCTGTTTTGTTACTGCTCTCAGATAATCTCTTCCAGTGCATCTTAGGAGACAGCGTGTGAAACTGACGAATTTTCATCTGCTGGAGGAAATCAGAGGTGGGGAAATATTGACTTCTGCCAAGGGAGGGATGTTCGGAGATGACGGAGCTGGGTTTGAACTGATGACGCTGGATATAGGAACTTCAGTTAGTAGTTACAGTACCTGTTTGCTGTAAATGGTGGAAAAATCTGCTTGCTTTTTTTTTTTCCCCCCCCATACGTGGATTAAAAAGATCTGTGACGACTGAAGCGTGGATGTCTTTTGATTTCAATAAAATTAAGGACCTGAAAATCCATTATTGGTTTTCTCCAAGGGTGCCTGGATTTTCAGTGAGACAGGTACCTCATTTCTGATTTCCTAGGAACAAATGCTGCTATCCTGCCTATTAGGCCTGGATGTGGTTGGATTATACTCCTCCTGCTCTGACAGTCAGCATTGTTATTTCAGAGTAACTGTAAGGCATAGATTGTTATGGATCGTCTTCACTTATAGTAAGTAGCACGCTATCCGTAAAGAATAGATTGTTCAACCTGTAAGATATACTTCTGCAGCATGTCAGAAATCACACATTTCCTTGATTCTTCTTGTGTGCTCAGGGAAAGTAAGAAACAACAAGACCGAAAAGCATGTTAACAGATACGTTTTCCTTTTAACTGCATATCGTGGGGTTTTGATTACTAGACTACTAGAAATAACTGGCCTTTTTGATTATGGGAAGGAACTTGGTTTCCTTAGTATTAGATTGGTTTTATAACAGGATGTGTCAGATTTTTCCTACATCAGTGAGCCTTGTGAAAGATACTCTAGTTATAAATAGTGGTTAAGCTGCTGTTGTGATTACCATGCGATTTACTGAAGCCTTTCAGTATGGTTTGTTAGTGAGGTTTTGAAGGAGGTGTCTCCATTAAATGATCTGTTTGGCTTACGAAAATATCAATCCTGTCTTTCTAAACGGTTTAAAAAAAGTCGTATTCCACAGATAATTGCTAAGCTGGGTATTCCACTATAGACTGCAAATTGATTCTGCAGTTGGTGAGAGTTCAGGTTTGCTTTCTGTGGGCTAGAATTGCATGTTGTCCATTTCTGCACAACATTAACGTGTGATGTGATCGGGGAAGTGGAGCTGTGACGGGTGCAAGTCTGCACTTAGCATAACATACTAAGTTTGTCTGTGTACCTGCTCTGGAATAAATTTCCTATATGTATATATCTTTTAGAAATAGCATATGCTTTGAGACTACATACTGTGTTCAGAACAACTGCATTTGAGGAACAAAATTGTAATGGGCGTCCTTGTTAAAAGTGAGGAAACAA
>PPHD01018857.1:0-14358 GCA_002909625.1 Bambusicola thoracicus | reverse complement strand
TAAATAAACATTTTCAAGGTTAATTTAGCCTTACAAGGACTGTAATTGCCACCAGATTAGGAAAAAAATACAAATCCTGTTACAAACATTTCTATTGTAGAAAAAGACTGCTCATAATGTCATCAGAAATCTCCAATAGACACTTCCTTACAAAAACTGATGCTGACTTGTTTAATGCTTTCAATTCAAAGGTAAGTTTTAGTTTCCTCACCTGTAATTCAGAAAATGGATGCCAATGAGATGATTATTTCAGTAATAAATTTTGTCCTAACTTTCAGGTTAGTTTGTAACACAGAAGATGTTCCACAGCAAACCAGAAACAGTTCAATATTTGCAAAATTATTTCTACAGAAATTGCTATTCATCCTCAAGAAAGATGAGAGAAAAACACCTTAAAATACATCAGAGTACTTGATGGGTCCACATAGGGCAAACTGAAAAATATTTTACTTATACAGATAAATTCTGCCCACCTTATTTCCTCCCACAAGCACTATGTTCAGCATAATCACACTTCTGAAAAGACTTCAGTGTCTTTCATCATTATACAATCATTAGCCTACATGGTAAACAAGTCACTAAAGTTGATAAAAGAAATGTCCATTATTTGCAATAAATGTAAATACCTCCGTTAAATACTCAAAAGAGCCAGAAACTGGATAAGCCTTGATAACGAACTTTGCCACGGAAGGCATGTTGATGAAACCCTTCCAGATGAAATTCAGACGCGCCAGAAACAGACTTTCACATTCTACAGTACCAGGCGTTTCCGATCTTAAAAAAAAAACATTAGAAAAAGACAAAAACCACTTTGTTTAGAGCATGACATGTAAATCACCACCTTTCTTCATAAAAGAAGCTACCGATCATTAACAATTTTATTTTTCAGTTAAGAATACTTGAGAATGCAAGAAAACAGGCAGATAAGCCTATTGTTCCTCATCTTCCAGGGTAGTGGAAGATACTTCTCACATGAAGACCCATTAAATAAGCAGCATATTAGCTCAGTACTGTATTTTTGGAACCTGCAGATTTTTTTTTTTTTTCCCAAGAACTAAAAAATGGTACCAAAGAGGGCATAGAAACACAAACACTGCTGCAGACCCATTAAGATCTATCTTCCCCCTGCAATGTAAAGTGAGGGAAAAGACAGCATGCAAACTGCTGGCCTGTCTTCATTATACTTTCCTAGCTCCTACTCTTGTTGCAACGCTGTCCACCACCTCTAGGTTCATTGCCTAGCCAGCTATCTGCTCTCACTCAGGCCTTGCTTCCACAAGCTCTGTCAGCACCTCTTCTCAATTCCAACATCATCACTCATACAAAGCAACTTTACCCCCACACATTTAAAAAAGAAATAAAATTAAAATAATAATAATAATAATAAAAAAATCAGCAACTATAGCAAAGCAACTGCAAAAAATAAACGGAAAGACTTAAATAATTTCACAGGAAATTGTTCCTCAGCCTGGGCACTTCTTCTAAGAAAAGACTACAGCAACATTTTAACACTTTTGAACCCATTTGAAAAAATATTCTAGGCATGCTACTAGCACTGTTTATCAGTCACTCACTAGTGACAAATGCTGTGCTGTGTAGTAACACAGTAACCTATGTTTCATGTTGTCTACACTAGAAATTATTTCTTTGAATCTTCAGCAAACCATTCTAAAACCAAAGTCTGGTGTCCTTGGTGAAGGATCATGTCCTGATAAAGGTTGCATTGCAGCATGGACTCTGTTCAATTCTAAACAAATGAGTCAGTGTTTTTCTAGAAACCTGTCTCCCAGATCAGAAAAATCGCCCTCATAACTGCAATTTAGTAAAGAGTAAAGGTTGAGGGGAAGAAAATGAGGAGAGTTGACAGCAACATCCATACTGGATCAACCATAAGCCAAGGAAAGGGAGAATGGAAGGAGTGGTGAGGAAGAAAATTCTACATCAGAAGGAAGAACAACTGTTCAAGAACAGCTGCTGCATTTTCATGTTAAAAGGAAAAAGGTGACAAGCCTAGAAGTTATGGCTGCTGCTTTCCCTCACTTGCTCTGTAGTGTTCTCCTCAACACAGAAGAGCTGTTAGCATCCCAGAACACACAATCTGACATTGCTGAAAACTACAGAATTGTAGGGGACCTCTGGAGATCACCTAGTCCAAACCCCTGCTAAAGCAGGTTCCCTACAGGTTACATAGGAAAGCAGCATCCAGGTGGGTTTTTTTCCCCACACTTTCTAAGCTTACCTATGAAGATGTTGCGGGAGACAGTGTGAAAAGCGTTGCTAAGCTAAACTACTCTTCTTTCAAATGAAAATGCTCCATACATTAAATGCAATGTTGTGACAGCTATTCTCTATTATTTTCATCAGATATCACTGTGGCCAAAGCAAAGGCCTCATGAACCCCATGATGCAAAAAACATTAAATGTGACAAAATAATTACTTGCCACAAAGAAAGAAAGAAAGAAAAAAGGCAAAAGGCAACAACTAAACACAAAAACTGCATAAACAAGCAGCAGTATATTAACATTTTTGGAACTGTAACATTGGTAATAACATAGTCAGCCACAACACACATGCACTGTGTACAGAGCAAAGCATAAAACAAACAGAGAGCTGTGGTCTGGCTTCCGCATGGGGTGCAGAAATCATTTGTAAAAGATAACAACATCTGAGAGGCAACAACAGAGGATGTAGAGCAGGCAGGCAAAATGTCTGATACAATAATACTGCAGAACAATCAGGGAAGATGCCTGGCAAAAACAGAACTGCAAAAAATCTAATACACTATGTCGATAACAGATGAGATTTCTCCATCCCCCTCTTTATTTTTGGAAAGCATTATGCACCAGAAATGATCAATGGGAAAATTGGTCAAAAGACTGCATCACTTCAGCTCCACCTTCTCACCCCTGAGAAGACCTCTAGTCCCACAATCCTGACAAAGACTATGAACACCAGTGCTAACTGCAAGGCATCAGATCTACAGTACTACATGCTCAGAGTTAACTGGCGGCAAAACTTTAATGGGCTACCTGTTGCAATACATAAGGGTAATAACTGATAAAGAGTAAGAGACAAACATCAGAAAAGTAAACTAACTGGCAAAGTAATTTCTGAGATTTGAAACTAGCCTGATCTATCATGGTTTGTTCACAGCAAACTCAAATTCCCTAACATTATACATATATCTGTACAAGCACATACACACCTTCAGTTGCAGCACTGTAAATATTATGTTCCTTAATAGCACAAAACACTATGAAATCTATATTCCAACCTTTTTAATATAAACCTACTTCTTTTGAATTTATTTTCCCTGAAAAGAAATATGAATTAGAGGTTTGTAATCACTATACACGTAGCGGTATTTATACAAATGCATAGCATCAAGCAATTACTCCCATTCCTAAGAAGAGGTGTACAACCTACACTATATAAAATTATGAAATGCTATAAAAAGCCGAACATTAGTCATAACAGCTAAAGAAGAGAAATGATGTGTTTCACTTAAAATACTTTTCCTGATGTATATATTACTTTGGAAGAGTTGGGAATGACGATTTTGATGAGTCTTGCTTATCATCTTCCAGTAATTCTGAAGCTAAAATACAGGATGTTGAAGAAAGTGCATCTGCAATGCTCTCTGCTTCATTGTCTGATTGCTTTCGTGCAACTCCAACAGATACTTTCACTTTTTTTGCAGAAAGATCATCATCAGTAGGTGGTGCCATTCGACCTGCAGAGATGAATTACAATGTTTTGAATATGTTTTGACTTTTTAGTTAAAACAGAAAACGAAGAGAACTTCCTCAGAAGACATGAAAGATGAAACCAAAAATACATTACTGCCATTGTAGCATCATAGGATAAATACATTAGGTATCAACAACAGCACATGCATTCATTAAAAGGATTTATTTATCTGTCTACATTTTATAAATAGAAGGCAACTTTATGCCAACAGCCTATCATTTTAAAATTGTCCCTCTTATAAATTAAGTAAAACTCTGCTGCAATGTCTTTTTTTTGCAAACGGGGAAGAAAAATATTTAAGTTCTTATCACCTATGCAGATTTTGCAGTTAAGATCAAAGAGATGATTTTTATGTTGACTTGTGGTGTCTGGAGATGCAGATTCATTTCCTTCTTTATCTTTTTCAGCTTCCTCTGACTTCTCATGCAACTTCATCATATTAGGTTCCTAAGGAAAGTCAAAACATCTCAGATTTTTTCTTCTGTTAATATTCCTAATATCACTATCTGTATTGCTTCAATTTATGTATAGTATTTTCTTCCCTTCAGACATAATGACTGTTTATGAGGGTGGACAGTGATAGGACAAGGGGGAATGGTTTTAAACTAAGACAGGGGAGGTCTAGGTTAGATATTAGAAGTAAGCTTTTCACACAGAGGGTGGTGACACACTGGAACAGGTTGCCCAAGGAGGTTGTGGGTGCCCCATCCCTGGAAGCATTCAAAGCCAGGCTGCATGTAGCTCTGGGCAGCCTGCTATGGTGGCTGGCGACCCTGCACATAGCAGGGGGGTTGAAACTCGACGATCATTGTGGCCCTTTTCAACCCAGGCCATTCTATGATTCTATGATAAAATCCTCCCTTCAAGTCTATAGTCTAGAGCTATAAAGTCTCTGCAACCTAAAAGGCTATGACAAAACCTATATAAATACATTAAAATAATGAATAGCTATTCCCAAATATATTTTACATAAGATTTAGAGCATTTTCTGCTGTATTCATCAATTCACACACACGCACAGAAAAAAAAAAAACAGGCCTGTAAGTCAAAGTCAGTCAGGATGAAAGAAGAATTAAACTTAAAACAGAACTAACATATAATCACAGACTTACAACCATGCTATCTATGAACCAAATATGCTGTTCTCTTTCCTACCTGAATTTCCATAACTTCTTGTTCTTTCATCGGTGTTTCGCTTTCAATTTCAATTTCACCTTTGTGAGTAATTTTTGTGATAGGTCTTCTTTCAACTTCCCTCTGTTCTTTCTCAATCATTTCAATTGTCTGTAAAAACAAGTGATAATATTTATTTGCTTCCACATAATACATCTTGGAAATCAGCATATGTAATAGAGAATATAAGGACTGTAATCAAGGAACTCTTTGGGAATAAAAGAGTATATTCTTATTTTACAAATGTGAAGCAGTTTCTTCAAGGAAAAACACAAGCAGCTCATCTACACTTAAAAATACAAGAATAAGGAAACTGCAAAGTAGAGCTTCAACACTAAATTTAAATACAAGTAATCCACATTTTCCTAAAGAAAAATTTATTAACTCTATTTCCATAATGATAGGAATATGTAAGGGATAATGTAGGACATAAATATACATAGATTTATGTAATTTTTCAAGAGCTTGATCTTGAGTACATAAACCTAATGTTCTTCCTCAATTAAAATATATATATATATTCTTCCAGTAATGCATATGCTAATTCTCATCAGGACTGTTACTTTGCTCCACTGAAAAAAGGAAAACATTCACCATTATTTTTAAAATTGTTTCTTAAAGCACATCTCTATTTCTTAAACCAGAAGCAGTTTGTACTGGCTGTCCCCAGATCTACTGTATGTCATGGTATCTACTCATTTATTTATTTTCATTGGAAGTCATCCAACATAACTAACAATTTCTAGTGTCATAAAACCTAAACACAAAATGTATATCCCAATGAACACTATCCAAATTTTCTGCCTTCCAGCCCTATATATTGGCACATAAATATCAAAGATTGTCCCCAACACAAACACAGATTTTGTAAATTAGACGTATTAATGATCTAATACAGTCGTTTTTAATTAGTTGTGGTTAACACCATTTGTTAACTATCATCAGTTATTGGGTACTATTCAAGAAAAAGGTATCTTGTATAAAAGTAGTAACACAGCTCTTCCTATTCCTGCTTCTCCTTTTAAACTATCAACACAGCTGTAAGTATAGTATGACTTTCTATTTCCAGGGAAGTACTGCTTGAAGTAAGCTAATAATGTATTATTATTTATTTCTTTAAATGGTTTTCAGTTTGGCAGATTACATTTTCAGCTCCAGACTTCTTGGTGGCTGAGATGCGATGCTCTATTGACATGTGAGTTATAAATAACACTGGTTATGTCTGGCTTGTTCTAAGAGATCTCTCACCCTGGTTAGAACTGTTCTACAAAGCTCCAACTAGAGCTTTATAATCTTGCTGGAAATAAGGACAGACACAAAAGCCTTTCCTTTCAAGACATTAAAAAAAAAAAAAAAAAAAAGGAAAGAAGAGTAGAAACAAAGCTGCATCGTTTCCCCCTTTCAGGAATTTGCTAGAGTTCTTTCACTTCTGTACTAACATCTCCTTTTGGTTTTGAATACTCAATAAATTACGGAGGTCCTCCTGACCATTTGAGTTGATTTATGTGACATGCATTCTGTTCTTTCTAAATACACTTAACCTGGAAACAGAAGTTAAATACACTTAGGCAACCAACTAAATAACGTTAAGTTGACAAATCTCACGTGTCTGTTTTCTCTTTGTCTCCAAGCAGCCAGTTCTTTGGAGGCCAGTTCTTCTGGGCTCATTTTTATTAGATGGTCTGGAGTAACCTCTCCTTTCAGTACTTTTTTGAACAATATCTAGAAGAAAAAAGAAAACTATTTCTGTGGAGACAAAACCAGCTCCTAACAGAAAACAAAGTCGAAGAACAACATTCAGTATACTCTCTATAAACATAACGTATTGTTTTAAAATATTCCCTGTATCAGAAACACTACTAGACTTTTTTTTTTAAGATAAAAATCCTAATTCCAGAGTTCCCTGTTTACTCTACATCTACATACACTCTTAATGATCAGCTGTATGATTAACTGTTCTTCCAAAATAGAGAGTAAGTTTATGCCCACTGCAGCATTAACAGACTTTTCTGTAAAGCTGTAAATTCTCTGACACAACAGAAAGAAGATAATAATAAAGAAGATATCTGTGCTTCCTGATTGACTTAAGTGAATGCAAAGGGGCATGCAGGTAGGAGGGAGAAGGACTCACATTACTTGGCAACATGAGCAAATAAAGCAAGCCAGTTAAAGAAGTCAGCCTGTTCATACAATTTACAGTCTGTTATCATTACTATAGAGCGAGAGACTGAACAAAGAAACTTGATCAGAATAGAGTACAAATGATCAGAATAACTGATAAAAAGCAAAAAAGACAGAAGCTAAAAAGGCCATATTGAACAATGAGCTTATAGGAAGCCAAAACTACAGTGAGACAAGCTACATGACAGAAACAAAAAAAGAAAATTATGAGAAAAAAAATACGCATCAGTAGTAAAGACTACTTTGACAAGGCAAGCTACATTCACTACACTTTAAAATCTGACTATTAAGTACACTGAGACAAAGATTTGAAGAATTAATGGTACGGAAAAAAAAAACATAAAACCAAAGAAATNCGGAAAAAAAAAACATAAAACCAAAGAAATAGAAGACTGGGTATGCAACAAGAAGACAAAACATCAAAGAGATAAGGAAACACAGAGGAATAATAATGATCAAGATTAATTCCGAGAGGTTTAATAATGTATTCTCATAGAAGACTGCTCCTTTAACANAATCTGACTATTAAGTACACTGAGACAAAGATTTGAAGAATTAATGGTAGGGAAAAAAAAACATAAAACCAAAGAAACAGAAGACTGGGTATGCAACAAGAAGACAAAACATCAAAGAGATAAGGAAACACAGAGGAATAATAATGATCAAGATTAATTCCGAGAGGTTTAATAATGTATTCTCATAGAAGACTGCTCCTTTAACACACAGTAAATAAAGGATTTTGGCAAGTCATTACAGACAAGTAATACGTACATTATTTTTAGGATCTTTCAGATTGAACATTAAACTTCTGTATTTGTTCTTGTATTTAGAGTCAGTGTCCCGAAAAAAAGAAAACAGTTCTCTTTCAATCCTTGTGGCAACTTTTGCTGCTCTCTCCTCAGGAATCTTTAAACTGGAGTCTGTTAACCTGCAAGAGAACAGAAGGGCAAATATAAAAATTACCAATTACTTCCAAATATTATTTCTCCTCTGTCTTTTGAAAAAAAAAATTGCAAATACAAATTAATAAATGCATTTCATTATATATTCATACCTTTTCATCAGTATTTCCTTAAGAGATTGCTTAACGCTATGTCTTATCTGATCAGCAGAAGGTTTGGAAGCTGGCACATTTGGTAAATGCGTTGCACTGATTGGTCCTTTCTCATTTTTCTTTTTCTTAATTTCTTGTTTCTCATGAACACCTATGAAAACACAGAGATAAAAACTGTAAGCTGCATGGCCACTACAATAAACATTTTCTTTGTCTGTTTTCTTTCGGGATCTGGGGATTCTGGTCAACAGCAAGTTGCATCTGAGCCAGTAGTGTGCCCTGGCATCCCAAAGGCCAACTGCACTCTGGGTGTGGTTCTGCACCAGAGGGCAGTGGGCATGGAACAGGCTGCCCAGGGCAGTGGACCCAGACCCAAGCTGCCAGAGTTGAAGGAGTGTTTGGACAGTGCTCTCAGATATTGGGTTTGGAGTTTGTGTAGACCTACGTGGAGTCAGGAGCTGTGTCTGATGACCCTTGTGGATCCCTGCCAACTTGGGATCTTCTACTAAGGCTAATTTTTCCACTGCTACATTGAGAAAAAAAGCATACATCTAAGACTAATAAAGACCTAGCTTTGTGATTGATGGTAAAAAGAACATTTCTTCATTATTTCTTTCAACTATTGAGTGCAATTTAAAACACTTCAATACCAGAAGCATATTACCTTCTCAAGTAACTAGAAAAAGACAGATTTTATTTTCCATGGGGCAGAATATCATTATATTTGTAACATCAACTGTGTAATTAATGTGACAATCAGCCCTACCAAGATTATAAATTCTCCTTCCTCAGTAGAAAGGCAGTAAAGACTGGAAACTGTTGTCATACTTTTACACCGTGATCTGATATGCTAGACTTATTAGGTAAAGCAGCTCTAATCATGTGTTTATTTGCTCATCTCCTCCTCAGAACTGGATGAAGAGCTAGGCTGAAATCTTTTTAAAATAAAATGAAACCTGAGAGTGTCAGGGGAAACAGAAAATTTCCAAAGGCAAGCAGTATTTTGGACAAATTTCAACCATCTGAAAATACAATCCAATAACAGGAAAATGGCAGGCAAGATTAGCAATAAACAATGCCACTATAAGCACCCTAAAAAGCAGTTAAGATTAAGGCAAACTCACTGCTTATCCATTTTTATGCTAATTACCCTAAAGGAGATTATCAGGCCATGCAGTTTAAAAGTGATCTTCAGGTTAATTCCTATTCTGAACTCATCAGTGAGATATCCTTTTGTCACCTCCTAATTCAATTAATATATTTTAGAATAATTCAGTGATTTCACAGATGCTGGAGACTCATTTCACCCATGCAATATGTAGTTGGAAAGGTTGTCAGCTATTTTGTGACTCAGAACTTGAACAGTTACAGTATCTGAAGTCTAAAAGATGCCATTCAGTATCAAATACTTACATTTAGATTTACATCTAATCCTGACATTTTCAATTCTTTTCTTCCCGGAAAAAAAAAAAAAAAGTTTCTAGGACGGCAGAATTGACAAAAGACCAGAAAAGCAGATTTTTTTTAGACATTAATTCAAAGTTTGAGTTTAGGATTTAAAGACAGTTCTCATACAAAATCTCACTAGCATTGCTGCTAAGATTTCAATGCTAGATCACAGGAATTCTATCTTACCATGAATTTAAAAGAGTACTTTTTTCTGGAAGGGAGGTGGGTGATGCAGGTAGGTTTATTTTGAGGAAAGATATGTACCTCTCACCTTTCAAATAGAATTTCAAATGAAAATCACTTGCAGGAATAAAACATTTAAAAATTGATACTACATAGAAAGCCATCATCCTTCATTGTACATGTCAATTACAGCATGGAGTACTTTTCCAAATCATTACCTGATTTTGTGGACTTTTCAACCGCACTAAGTGACTCTTTACTAATTTTTTCACCTTTTTCTTCAGAGGACCGCCGAGGAATTACAGCAGTTTGTGATACTTTACGAGCAGGAACATGTTGGCCTTTTTTAGTATCTGAGTCTCTGGATTCTGACAAGTTCTTCCCATCACCAGATTCCTGAAACAAATATTTACACAGTAACATTCTACTAAATGTGAATCACACCATAACTACCATGCAAATTTTTAAGTATACAGTATAGTTAACTCCCCGATGTACACACACCACTACGTAATGCTATCTTAGAAGTTACTGAACAATACCTCAAATTGCTACCAACTACTGATTGACAATTTCCTTGAAAGACCAGCACAAGGCACATCGCAGGCAAATTGCAGTTAAGCTCTACATTGAAAAACAGTGTTTAGCTGTCAGGGATACCAATGAACTTCCCATAGCCAGTTTTAGTCACGCATCCACAGGAAGCCCCGTACGATTATAGAGTACATGTAAAGCAAAATGTATCGAAAGAAAACTTGATCAAAGTTAAACAGAAGAGCTTACACGGCAGAATCACAGCAACACTATAAAAAAAGAAGTGATCAGTGATGATTAAGTTATGCTAAACATGATACAACATGTCAAAAGACTGAATAATTTTAATAAAAAGCAAGTCACCTCATGGCTCTTGGTAAGTAAAAGAAAGTAGAAAGACACTAATTAAAATGTCAAGCATTTTCTTCTAAATCAAATCTAAAGTAAAACAGTCAAAACTAAAATGCTGTTTGTACCTAGTTCCCTAGATATATAAAGGATGTATGCTTTATATAATATAGCAAATTGACAGATGCCTTAGAAAAGTGACTGGGGTTCTGAAGGCAAAATTCACTAACTTCTTCAAAAAAAAGATGAATAGAATGTTCAAATCATCTGGCTAACCTTTGATCTGAGGCTACAGCATTAGTTTATGCAAGTTATGTAACATGGGAAAATCTCCAGCATAATAACCTCCTATCTGTTACATTCATCATGCACTCTTTCTCTGGTGAGAAGGGTTGAGAGCTGCTTCTGAACAGTGCATTTTGCTTAAACAGATAGAAATATACATAGATGAATACACTTATGCTCACATTTCTGGCTAAGAGAGGAGCATATCAATATCTCAAAACAGCCAAACCTATCTGAAACTGAAGTTATTCTGAAAATAATAACAGAGGTTTATATTATATTCAAAAATGTTTATAATGTAATATTTCCAAACAAGAGAGGTAGGAGAAAACCCTCTACCCTCAGTAACAAAAAAGAATTTAAGTATTAAATAACTCACCCGTTTGAAAATTTTGACTTTGTGTTTCCCTGTGTCCTCTGTCTGCTTTCCTTTTTCAGTTCCTACATTCAGATTACAAGCAGGCCCTTGCTTTGACATCCCTGGTTTTTCATATTCAATTGTTTTCTCTTCCTTGTTGCTGTCAATTTTCACTTGAGTATCCAAAACACTTTGATCCAAACACTCTGCCTTTTTGTCTTCTTCGGCACAGCATTTCACACACACATATTCTTTATCTTCTTCACCCATCTGCTGCGCTTGAGAAAGACTCAGTCCAACACAATCGCCATGAAACCAGTCATCACACCTACCACAGCCTACCATAAACCTGAAAACAAAGCAAGATACAGATTAGCTCATAAAAAAAGCAAGCAACAATTTAAGCACAATGCATCACGCTTGCTTTGATTTGTGCATCTCAGCAACTTGTTCTTACCTGATAAATGATTCTCTTTGTAGCTTTACATCCATCTCCAGCCTTACAACACGGTATGATCTGAGAAATGGCCGTATTTGTGGGTTTGAGTGGTTTTATTTGCCTTTTTGCAATAGTCCAAGAGAATATCACAACCTCACTATATATTTATAGCCTGCCCCCCAAGACCTACCAACAGCATCTTTTCAGAATACTACTAAAACAAATGGAGCAAAGAAATTAAAAAAAAAAAAAAAAAAACTCTCAAAAACTCAAAACCACTGAACTTATGTTTGAGAAAACTGAAACATTTTCTTGCAGGAGCATATCTCACGTTTTTCTCCAAACTCACAGTAGAAATGTATCAACTGATACGACCCAGCCTTCCACTGCAGTAAGATACGTTTAAGCATTTTAAGAAACATAGACAGCACACAACTATTTCCAGAAAGCTGGTTTTTTTCATTTATTCTTTTTCTTTCCTGGTGAACTTGGGGCCAGGAATTTTGCTTCCAGCTAAATCTGGCCTGTTTGCTGTTACTAGTTAGTTTAAATTAGGTACATGTCACTTCTGTATCACCATCTTACTCCAGGCTAAGTTTCCTGAATCATAATTACAACACCAAAATGAGAATTGCTTTAAGAATACTTTTCATCTCACCGTCACTTAAACTGTTTCATCATTTTTCAGCAAATGTGACTTTATGCACAGATTGCATTTCAAAGTGTAATGAAGATCACTTGGTCTAAGACAAAACCCTAGACGACTCTGCTAAAGCTACTTTGAAATTTCAGTTAGGTATCACTGGTCCCTAACCACACTGATAGGCACAATTTCTCAGAGGAACTATTTTGGAGTAAAGTGGAATTTCAAAGTTAAACAGATTAAACATCAAAACATTTGTTTCACTCAGAAGTAACTGCTTTTAAAGCAATTTCTTATTAAAATGTACCTAATTTAAGTGCTATTGATCTGCTTTCAAACAATGTGAAAGATCTCTTGCATCGTCCACCTGGAGTTTTTCTTCCTTTTTATCTTTTTTTTTTTACATTTACATATCATTATGTATCTTAATGCCTGACAGAAGAAAATACAGAAAGACTGCAAGTGATCACATTACGATAAGTGTGACTTCATAAGTACTGAAAAATTATATACAATTTCTTCGTAAATTCCATAGATGACTGAAGTCTGTAGACTCTTCTAAGGAAGACTCAGCGTGTACAAGCTCCAGTAAAGATGACGAGCTGCTACTTGCTGACTTACCTACTTTGAAAGACTTAGTATATATTACAAAATGTGCTAGAGGAATTGTATTCACCAGAACTACAGATGAACACTCCAGGTGGTTTGAGGCCGGTACTGTATTCAAAAAACTACAAGAAATGAAGAATCTTCCTAGTCTAGGAGCATAAGTTTGAAGTGCAAGAACAGAAAAGAAGCATAGCTTTATCTTCTGCCCTTACTTACCCAAAATAAATCAGGATTAAATTCAGTTGAAGTAAGTTTTTTGATGCAAAATGAGTCTGATAAGCTTTAAGACTCCAGCTATTCAAGGAACAGGTCACTTCCAGCTTTAGTAGCCTATATTGCTCTTCATTAGATTTGAAAAAACAGTTTTTAGAATCTAGTTTGTGAAGAAAACTATTTTCTCTCTCTCTCTTTTTTTTTTTTTTTTTTTTTTTTCCCCCCCTAAGCTACAAGTACATTCGTTGGTGCTACTGATGACTAACAAAAAGATCTGGCTGTCTATTCTGTTGTTTCAGTTAATGAAGGCACAGGTTCCTTCACGTTTTGCCAGTACCTCCATCTCTTCACATGTATGCCCCAGCAAAGCAAGATATAAGAATAGTAACACTACTGTAACATGCCTCTGACCCTCTTTACCACAGAAGTACAGTAGTATAACAGGAAAACAAAAGAGAAGTGATTGAAATTTGACACAAAGATGACTGCTTCTTTATGAGAACCTAGAGCCAAACACGTGATGGTATGAAATATAGCATGAATGCCTATTTCACAATTTCAAGGATCTGCAAGACGCTTGACACACGATACATCCTGCACCATTGCAAAAATTACTGAAACTTTGGGGATACCAAAAACTGGTTTATAAGAATCCAAAACCATTTTCTACAGAGTTGAAATAAGATCAAAACAGACAAGTACTTTGTTGTGCTGATGAATGACTACCTTCTGGTTAAACATTGAAGGAACCTGAGAAAGCACAATCTTGAAGCTGCAAATGCTACTAGAATTTTTATTATTATTTTTCCCAGTTTGTAAACTCAAGCACTCAAAACTAATTTGTTAAATGAGCGGGGCACACTGCAACCTTTAGCAACCAAAACTAAATTTTTGATTAATACTTAGAAAATGGATTAAATTCCCAGGAAAGCACAGATGAACTCGAGAGACTAAAACAGACAAAATGCTGCAGAACTTCAACTTTAAACTGACAGCATGTGTAATTTGCAGCTTTGTTCACAAATAGCGAGTGGCAAAAGGGATGGTTTGTGACATCAGTAAAGCACCAAATAAGCATTCAGTCTTATATCTTTATTTTCAGGCCCAGCAATAACAGAAGTGAGACTTTTTTTTTCCT
>PPHD01018855.1:0-14359 GCA_002909625.1 Bambusicola thoracicus | reverse complement strand
CAGTCCCTCACACAGCCCACCGCCGCTTTGGTTTCTTGCCTTCCCTCTCCCACAAGTCTGAGCGCTCATTTCATCTCCTGTGCCCTCAGACCACTCAAAGAACAGCTGCACCTACTGCAGGCAGGGAGATGAGGGGGAGGCATCACTACTGAGGTGCTCATGCAGGCAGGTTTCTGAGCATATGGGCCACGACCTTCAGGCCCATTTCATTTCAGTTGCAGCGCAGTTTTTGGGCAGCAGCAGATTGATAGAGATGCAAACAGCAGAGAAAGGGGAAAAATAAGGACTCTTGCATTGCCAGAGCACCGTCCAGCCTTTATATTCATTTATTTTGCTTACTGCAAGTAGAATTACAATAATGTGAAGGACAAAAAAATACGCATTTATTTTGTTCTCAGTGTCACGAAGCAGACCCTTTAAAGTCGTCCAAAAGCAACGCCGTGTGACGAAGCGTTCTGAAAGCAGCACAGCCGCCCTTACTGCCCCGTACCCGGTGTTTCCCGCCCCGCAGCAGGCCGCACCCGCGGCACGCTGCCCGCAGCCGGCTCTCGAGTGCCACCCAGCGGCCTCCTGCTGCTCCATGAGGGCCGCCACTCGCCGAGCTCGACTTCAAGAGACCCCAGAGAGGCACTGCGAGACAAGCCTGGCTTCCTTTACAAAGACAAGCAGTTAAAACTCGAGCCCCGCATCTCAGTATTTAAGCAAAAGCATGCAGCACTATCATTCGTTCTATGCGTTTGACAACTATGCAGTTTTAAACTTCTCAGGGCAGCCTGTATGGCTGCGCCTTCTGGGATCCTCTACCCTTCCTCAGGCAGCCACGCTGGGGATGCACTTCCAGCACCGGCTTCACAGACACGGGAACACCTCAGTTCTGGAGCTGCTCCCCAGGATGAAGCTCGGAAACAATGTTAACCAGTAGCCCAAAAGATTACAAAGCCTGTTAGCATTTATTTTCAACGTCCGGCTGCTGGGACAACATTCAGCACACGTCTGCATTCAGAAGACTCCCAGCTCCCTCTTCCATGCTAAAGACTATCAAAACAAACGTGAGACATATGAGCTCTTAAATAAGAGCACATTGGATTGACAATCATATGTCAAGCATATACATCTGCCCTGTCGTCACTCCTCACATCAGCTGTAGGCAAGCACTGCTGCACACAACCATAGTGAATCTCAGCAGCACTGATTCACACACACTGCTTTAGCTGCCATTACCATGCTACCTCAGTATCAGACCTCAGAAGAGACACAGTTAAGCTACAACAAATTCACTATGATGAATTAAGTGACCAGAATTCATTCTCCCTGGGCTGAGTAACACCAAACTCAGCAGAGATGAGGGGAAAACCCTTTGTTTTCAAGAAGGCAGAAACTGGTCATGGAGAACTTCTGTGGCTGTGAAGCCATGCAAATGGTAGCTCTGCAACACCCTATGCAGCACAGCATGCTTCTGCTGTATTGTCTACACCTGATACTTCACTGATATGCTGATGTATGAACACCATTACACATCAGTTAAGCAAGCTATTGTCTTGGGGAGAATGAAAGGCCCAGATTAAAGCTGGAGAGGAAAGCTTAAGGACTGAGAAACAGAAGCGGCTAAACACGATAGGGCTTTCACTGGCATCACAGTCACATCAGAGATAAAGACAAAGCAATACACTCAGCCTACCATGTTCTTCAGGCTTAAAGAGACTTCCTTTTGCACATCAGCAATTTGCTATTGGAGCAACAAATTCAAATAAGCCGTTAGATCTACTCCAAGTTGAAAAACATTACAGGAGTCAGCTATTTCATGTTATTTTTTAAACTGTAAAAAGCAGCAGTCAAAGCAACGTTTCAGTTAGGTAGAGAACACCGCATTAATTTCAAAGACTAAATAGTGGCAGGCTTGGAGCCTGTTGCACTGGTTAATGAATGAAGTGACTGTTTTCAAAGACATCCACACACGCACAGATCATAGCCAGCGTGAACAGTTTTTACAGCACTGCTATATAATCTCATTCAGTGATTTGACTACTGATGGTAATTAAGGTCCATAATCCACTGCCAAAAAATAAACAAATGTGAGCAACCACCAAAACGCAGGCAATGGCAGAAACTGTGTGGCTATTCCAGGTTTATTGCCAAGTACTTAGCAGTTCAGGGAAAATTTGAAGTCAAAATAAATTCTTGAGTACGTACAAAACATAAGAATGGAGCCAAATGATTCTCAAGCACAGGAAAAGCAACAGCTGAAAGAGTTTTGTTTATGAAGAACGAGTATCTTGAAGCTGGATAACAAGGAGCGTGATTCACAGATGAGAACTGCAGCAGCAGAAAACCACAAAGGAAGTTAAAGCTGGACGGCTGTAGTCAATCCAGCCTTCTTTCTTTTGGGACTTGCACAGAAATACAGCCATGCTGCAGATTTTTTGTAGGGTCTGAACCTAGCAAGGTAAGTACTTTACCAGTATACTGGTTATTAACTAATACCACTGTATTAGTTTTGTAATAATGATGCACATTTCTTTATGAGTGCTAGCTGCAATATATAAGATATGAAAATGAAACATTACGTATGAAGAGAAACAAGTATAGCAACTGATATCTACAACATAAAGTCACAGTGGCATACTGAACAGTTTTTGGTTAAACCAGGCTTGCTTAAAAATAGAAACCAGAGGCTGGGCTCTTCTCTCACCCCATTTTACATGTCTTTACGTCCGTTGATTTCAGTGGAGTTCTTCACAATTTATGCCATTGTGAGAGGAGAATCAAGCCTTGTGTGTTTGAAAGGAAACTGCAGACATGTTTCCCACCAGAGTGCAGGGGGAGATTTAAAAAAAAAAAACAACACAAGTATACGAACTGTGAAGCCAACAGAGTACACAAGTGAATGCAAGCATAGAGGCTCTGGCTGGGGGTGGCGGTGGGGAGCTTGCAGCTTACCCAGGCTTTTTTGTCTTTATTTTTAAAGGACTTGGGATTGGTATGAAGAAGTCAGAAAGTCCAGTTGTTATACTGGCTTTAAAACAAAATTATGGAAGTACTACATTTACATTTTCCGACAGACATCTTTGATTTATACTTTCCTACTGATATTCTATAGAATGAGTCCAGGGACACTTCATTTGCAAAGAGCTGACTTTCTTATCTCTAGAATTAGGAAGTGGAGGACAAGAGATGGAATTATTCTAGTACCAGAAAATGGTGCCTAACAATGACCCATACCCAAGTTAAAATAAGAGATCTTCCCAAACTCTTCAGGGTCTGCATTAGTTAGTGGGACCAACACTTACCAAGGAAGTTAAGTCTGACAAAGTACTGGTTGATTTAGAGGTGGCAGAACAACTTAATGTTCTGGACATGCTGGGGGTCTACTGAAACTGAAGCTGACCAGCTGGGCACAACTGAAGCTACACTTTATCACCATATCTCTGGGTACCAGCAGCATATGACTAGAATGCTCCTCTTCCACCACCCTGGCAAGGAACACACAGGGGGACTATATGAGTTCATTGCTGTATCGTGTCTACCAGCCTAACATAAAGTTGAAGTCATTCACTGCTCAGAGTCCAGCACTGCTGGAATACATACTGTCACTGCCTGCTTGCAGATGCTCTTCCCCACCCTCATTTGTGTGCACAACTGGTGTTGCAGCTCACATACTTAAGTCTTCCTCTCCACTCCAGTAGATATGCATGTCTGAAGTTTCCTTTTGAGAATCAAGTCTGGATTCTCTTCCCACAAAGGCATTAAGTCCTGACTGATTCAGTATGCAACAAAGCAGGAAGAAGGCAAATGCACAGAACTGGACAAAGGAGGATGACTTTACCTACTGAAGGAACAAGGCACATAATTCAAGATCTACCTGCTAGTTTCCATGAGAGCTGTTATGTCAAAGCATTAGTCTACTTCCAGTGCCAGTGGGAAGGTGAAAAGAGATCCAAGAACAAGCATCTCTTGAATATCCAACTCAAAATGCTTTGGAGTTGTTGCTTAAATGTTGAATGCTGACTTGCATAAAGAAGAAAAAAAATAATGGAGAACTTCACTCTTAAATGAGCAGCAGCCTGATATCACCTCAATTCTTAAAAGACAGCTAGGAAGTATAACTGTGCTACTATACCACAGTCAAGAGTCTCTATAATATCAGTACCTCTTCTACACCACCAATTCTAAGACATTACGACGTGCTTAGCAACTAATAGGTCAGAAACGATAGCTATAGCACAACAGAAGACAGATAAAAGAGACACTGAAAACAAATCCACTGAAATTAGAGCCTATAGGGTGGCAGATTCAGAACTACACCAGAGAGCTCTGATTGTCAGCAGAGATTTTGCACAGCAACCTGATTGGCAGTAAATATGCAACAATGAAAAAGATGCCCGCATGTCATTGCGGTCACTTCAGTTCATACACCTACATCGTTCAAGTTCAAAATAGCAGCAGCTACTTTAAGAAGCTGTGAGCTACCCTTGCACAAAAAAAATCCATTTCACATAACTGGAAAAGCAGAAAAACTGTATGTTGATAAATAAATTGGCTGTTAGCCTGGACTGCTAAACTACAGTGTCACAGCACCTGAAATCCCCAGCAAAGACTGCCCAAATAGCTTGAGTTTATGAAGGGCCAGGTAAGGCTCAGTGCTTCCTGGGTTCACAGGTAGCTACAGAGCTCCCAGCTCACTAGCCCACCCAACAGCACATCCTTTCCTGGGAATACTCTCAGGACTGCATCCAACTGGTGGAGTGCCAGGGATGGCACTTCAACTACTTGTTGGCAGCTCATACTTAAACGCAATAACTGGGGCTCCCACTTACCATACAAGTGCTCTCCACCCTCACCCTGACACTCACCTCCATCCCCTGTACCCTTCCTATGTCTGTCAGTGCCTCATGAAAGGGGACAAAGGCTGTGGAAAAAAGCTGCCATAGCATGATTGCTGGCTTTCTTCAGGCAGCTTCATGCTTTCAAGTGCCGGTGGTACCCACAGCAGATGCCAGCTGAAATCCACATTACTGCAAAGACAGAGCAAAGCTGTGCTCCAGGTAACATTGTCAGAAGGCTGGAAGTTAGGCATGTCTCTCATACCTCTGTACAGATGAGAGCTCAGCATGCTTGCTACATGCTTGGCAGTGCTCAAAGACATTCACTGGCTATTGGCCTGCCAAGCTGTTTAGGCTTAGGTTCCTTCGCATTCGCTTCCAACTATTAGTTTTGCTAACTATAAACATATCCTCTGTGCATCTTACTCCCATATTCCACATGTACAGAAGTAACTCATTTCAGTCCTAGGATGAATTGGAACTCAATATTTACCAAACAGATCCACCATGCTTTGCAAACAAGAGAGGGAAAATCTCGCAATGAAGTTATCCATACAATCTCTCAGATGAGTGAAGCTCGAGGAAACAGTTCAAAGCTCTCAAAGCCATATGTATGTACAAAAGACATCTGCAATTCACCAGTGAGGTTCTAGACCTGGCATAATTCATTCTGCAGCTTGTATACAGAGATGCAAATATATGATGTTCAGACATTTCTTCAGTGCTTCCATAAAATTCATTTACAAGTGTATAAATATTCACATTTCAACTTGTCATCTCAGCTGCTGAAGCTTTTATTTTCCTACAGAAATACTGAACTCGCAAAAAATATTTCAGTCCCTTTCCATAAACGTCATACAAGTCAAAATACTTTAGTCATAAAGCAGGCACACAAACATTTAATTTCTCTACAACCACTTTTGAACTTTGGGGTGGATAACTATAACACTTGATTACAAAAAGATCCTTTATAAAACACCTTTGCTAATCATGCACTCGTTTCTAAACACACTTTTAAACCGTTCAGCTTCTGCTATGGTCAGACAAGTTGATCCACACTTGAAAGTGCAAGAAGGCTTTAAGTTTGTCCCCCAGTTGCTGCACATTTGTGTTGCGAGAGCAATGGGCCATGGGCGCAGGCAGTGTCTGACAAGCCATGTGCTGGGCTGACTGAGTGGGAGAACTTGAGCAGCTAGGCAGGCTCTTGCTGAGCTAGCACCACCTCCGTCACATGGGTAATTCACTGACTGGGGAGATCATAGGAAAGGAAGGTGGGCAAAGCTGAACAGTTAGGGCACTTTTGTCAGAGGAGGGCTGTTTGCTCTCATGAGGAATACTGAACAGACGAGTGATACATCAGTACATGTTTGGATACCTTCAGTGGTTCAACCACAACTCAAGGGAAAACAAAATGAAAAATATATATGTAGAGACTAGCGAGAGAAGATACAGCTCTCTTGCAGTGCAGGAGTATGCAAGATCATGCCCTCAGCATGATTTGAAGCCCACACTGCTACATTCATAGCTGCATCTATGTGAGTTTCAGATCACCCAAACACCTTCAGAAAGGAAGATTCTTGGACAGCGGAGACTCTTTAAAAAAAAAATTTAAAGACTGACATCACCCCGTGTTAAAAACATCTGCAGGTTTCATTATAAGCATCACGATATTGACATGCAGATTTTTTAATCATGCTGGCTGCAATTATACAAATCAGCGATCAAACCCTGCGAGAAGCCAGAGCTGTTGTATGTTCCACATTAACACACGGATTAGACGTGGTTTTGGCACTCTGCCGTCAGAGAAACCTGGTTCTGAGATCATATGATATTAAGATTGGGGCCAGTTGGTGCAAGATTAGAAGGCACCACGCTATAAAAGGGATAAAAATATCACAGGAAACAAAACTTATTTAAAATAAAAGCAAATCAATCATATTTCAATATCTGGAAGGTGGTTGGAAGTGGGGTTTTTTTGGCACGTAGCAGCTCCACAAAACCAATATTGTTTTTTTAAATGCTTCCGCTTGCACACAACCAACCACAATTGTTTCTAAAGTCAAAGACTGGAGTTGCAAGCTGTGGGATCTGTGCTCTGATAAAAGAAGGGTAGCTGCACTGAATTGTTGCAGGTAGAAGTCTACGAGCACATTCCATAATGCTTTTACCAACTCAGTAGAACTGGAAGGTGAGAGGGGCACAGCAGAAAGGACAACAAAGGAGAGAAGAACAGCAAAAGCTATTGCGGGGTATCAATCAGTGCTTCAGATAGGAGTGTGCCACGTCAGCACTGAACAACCACAATAACACAGTCGTAGCTTTTGTTGATGTATAACCCATTGGAAATGGAAGGCCTGCCTGAAAGAATGTCTACTGGAGGTCTCCTAGCTAGAACAACACTCTGAGCTTGATAGGCCCCAAATCATCCTGAAGACCTTATGGTTGTATTTAAGAACTTGTAAGAAGTTTGCCTACCAGGCAAAGTGCCAAGAGAAGGTAATGTAGCAAGAAGCTGCCACGTACAGATATTTTAGAAATACAAGTGTTTGTATTGGCTTGTGCCTCTTATGTCTGAGCACTTCACTCATTCTGTACGCTTAATAAAAATCCCCCTGCAGAAGAATATGTTTAAGAGTTGTCAGTTTGTGTTGATAATCATTTGCTTAGTTTCTCCGAAAAACAAAACAAAAAACACCACCCGACCAACAAAAAGATCACAACAGCACAATATAAGCAAACAAGATGCAATGAATTACAGCATAGCACTTGAAAAATTCATTTCAGTAACTGGAAATATCCTTCAGACACCAGCCAAGGAATTGCTTCTATAAAAGAAATATGTAATCTCAGCAAATTGCGAAGTGATGTGATAGCCTATCTTGGTATTTCTGCCAGAAACATCACGACTTCAGTGCGCTATAACTTGTAAAACACGTTTCTCCCCATCATTTTTAGCCATGGGGTGGGAGGGGGCAGACAGGGATTGCTGCACTGCACCCTCCCACGCTGCTTCTTCCCATCACACAACTCCTAAGCCAAACAGTTCAAGTATATGAGTAAAAGCTATGCACTGGTGGTATAAGCACTTCCAGGAACAGGACCACAGCATGCGTGGCTCACAAGGAGTATATATACCAGTGGTCACAGCTAACCTCAAGTTTACCTCCATTTAAAACAGCATAAACAAAACAATGCTGGCCGAGCTGAAGCTTCGCACTCAGTACAAGCAAGTGAGTTGATACTGACACATTGCCACTTGGCCATTGCACACACATGCACGTACTCAAGTATCCTTAAGGCGATGCAAGACCACAGAACCATTTTCCTAGAAACACAGAAAGAGATCACTTTGTTGGGATTAAAAACAAGCAGTGATGCCTTGGTGCGTGCGTGGTTACAGCCCTGGCAGCCACAGCAGGGATGTCTACTTGGGGACAGCAGTGGTAGAAAGGATAAACAAAGCCCAGCATGTTTTGTTTGTTTTACATGGACTTCATTGCTGCATATACAGTTACCCCTGGAATGCACAAGGCCCAGCACCCAAGCAAACAGTGCCTTCACGTTGAAGCTCAGCTTTCAGTCCATGCTGGGAGAAGCCGTGCATGGTAAGGGATGACTGTATGCTGTGCGAGACCTATGGTACAAAGGGAGAGGGCTTCCAGGCTGGGACACAAAAGCTGAAGCATTAAAAGGGGAGCGAAGACATAAATACGAACCAAATCAATTTAAATTACTTCATAAACTGTAGACGTTCATTAGCGCAGAAGAGTTTCGCAGGAAAACAATGACAGAGTCAAAGCCGTCTGATTTTCATATGCTAATTAATTAAATATGCCAAACGCATTTAATCTCTTATTATAACCATAGGGGGAGACAGACGAAACTCTTGAAGTTCTGCAAAGCCGGGTCATTACAGAGCCAAGTCACTCCTCACATCTCCGCCTCGCACACAGACCTCCGGCCCCACTCCCTACAGGTCTGAGCAGACCCGGCTGTGCCCTCCCGCTCCTCCAGCTCCCCGGGCGGACACTCGCTATCTTTCCACGCGCCCTCAATGCCTCACGAAGCGCTGGAAAGAAGCGGTCTGCTAGAAAGGAAGCACAGAAGCCATTTTCCAGAAAGCCGCAATTCCACGTCCTCATCCCCGGCAGCAGCAGGGTGAAGGGGGAACGACATTCAGGACCTGCTTGCACAGGCATGGCAACCCACCCATAGGTCGGCACCCGTCCCCTTTAAGTCCCGCTAACATTTCGGAGCTTTTTTCCCCCCACCTCTTCTAAGCTAGCAAAGGATTGTGGTGTTTACACAGGGCTCTTCTTGCTTAATAAATCTTAAATTGAAACAGATTTTTTTTTTTTTTTAAACAATTACCTTCTTCAGAGTTATCATACGACAGGATATTAGGGAAAGCCAGAGCCGCCTGTTGCTCTCACCCACATCTGCCTCCAATCTTCACAGCTCAGCCATTAACCCTGTCGGGTCCCCACCCGCACACCTTGCCCGGCCGGCGGCGCGCCTGCAATGGGCTGAGCGGGCTGCTTCGGCACGGCCCCTTCTGCCGCACAGCGGGAGGGCAGCGCCGCGGACCCGCGCGTACGGGACGCGACCCGCACGATCCCCGGTGCACGGCCGCCAACGCGCCGTGAGGGCGAGCGTGTGGCCCTGCCCCGCGTCAACACCCGCAGCTGGGCAGAGGGGCGGCCGCCCCAAACCCCGGCAGCTCGAAGATCGCAGCGCAGTGACGCAACGCGAACTTTTTCGTTCATCTGCGACGCCTTCTCGGTTCCATCCCGCGCCGTTATCCTGTAAGCCCTCTGCACGAGCACTGACGGGAGCCCTGGCAGCACCCCGCGCCCAGGCTCGCCCCGAGGGGCTCGGTGACAGACCGCGGCTCAGCCCCGCCGGCACCGCGCTGACATCCCCGCTGCGCTCCGGGGGCCCTGTCGGTGAGACGGGAGCGGAGCAGCCCGCTTGTCATCCGGCACCGCCGCAGCCCAAAGCTTCGGGCGGGCGGGCGGGCAGGAAGGAGCAGCCGACGCCACCCGCCCGCTGCCCCCGCACGGCCGCCGCTTACCTCCGAGCCGCGGCGACGCGCTCCCGGGTGGGGGCCAGGGCCACGCGCATTGACAGCGGAGAGGCGGGCACCGGCTCTGCCACGCCGAGGCGGCGCGGGTGAAGACGAGCCGGGAACCTCGACGCGCTCCGCGCCCGCCGCGAGTGGCCGAGCTCTGCGCCCGCTCCCCGCCCTAATGGGGCTCCGCCGCTCCGCGCCCGGGACGGCGGCCGCCGCCTCCCGCCGCGCCCATTGGCTGCCGCCAACCCGGCGGGGCGGGGAAAGGGGCGGTGGAGGGGCGGGGCTTCGTCCACCCGCGGGGTGTGGCGGGCGGCGGGCCGCCCGCTGGAGCTCAGTGAGGCGTTGCGAGAGCCCCGGGAGCTGCGTCGTCACCCCGTTTGGGGGCTTCGCAATGGTTTTCCCCTCCTCGAGACTCAACTGGGCCGTGTCAGTGAGAATGGGGCTGTTTAAGAGTGCTTCGTTTTGTACGGGTCTGGAGGCGGGATCCGCGTCTCCAGATGGCTCCTCTTAAATCTGAGTGAAGTCTGAAAATCAGCACTTCCACATCGCGTCTGTGTGGAATTTTCAAAGAGAGCACAGACGAACAGGTGACACCTCCTGACAGGCAGTCTCCACCGCTTTTGCCATCAGCATCGGGTTTGATGTCTGTCGTTATTTAAGAAGACACGTGAGGGATGAAGTAGAAACGTGGGGAGGGAAAAAAAAAGCATACTTTCGAAAGGGAAAAAGAAAAGGACGGCAGTGGTGGCAAAGGGTGCCTGCGGCCATCTGCTGTGCTGCTTCTCCTCGTCCCCTGCCCTGTGTTCTGCCATGCCACCTCTCTGAGCCTCTCTGTAGCACTTATCACCACGATCTAAACGTGTTTAGTCTGTGTTTGCAGCACTGCGTGATTTCCGTCATTTACTTCTTCCCGCTTCAAGCTCCAGAGGTATAGGAAATCAGATGGCTTGGCTTGTAAATAACCTTGTCGGAGGTGTTTACAGTCATATATTAGCAGACCTGAATCTGGAATGAAAGAATTTATGGCCAGTGCCCTCTTTTAAGTTGTATATCTGTTTATCAGATCCTCACTTATAAATGCCTCTAATTAAGCTATAAACTCTTCTACTTAACCATCTGGGTAGCCTGGGAAGCTTGAGACAGAAATGTAATTTACCCACACCACAGCCACGTCTGCAATGCAAATCCAGCACAACTGCTTCCCGAGGGTTACAGCCTGCTCCAATTTCCACCACACGGACAGAAATAAAGCTCGTCCAAACTACCAGCGTAGGTCCTCACTGAGAATGACAGGACACTGTGTTTGTTCAGGAATGAAAATGCACCTGTAACCCTGCGAACAGTGGGAGGTAGCATTCTGAGTTGGATTTTAGGGAAGATTTCTTCTCAGAAAGAACAGTGAGGCATTGGAATGGGCTGCCCAGGGACTGGGTGGCATCGCCATCCCGGGAGGTGTCCAAGAGCCATGGAGATGTGGCACCGAGGGACATGGTAAGTGGGTGTGCGGGGATGGGTCAGTAGTTGTACGAGGTGATCTTAGTAGTCTTTTCTGACCTTAATGATTTTCTGAGTCTATAATTAATTAAAAGATGCAGCCCACAAGTGCAAGTACCGAGGATCAACCTTTTGCAGTTCTATGGGAGCTGCTGGGCCCCCCTTTGGCTTTGCCACATTCCAACCTTGCTTACTGTTTGCTGTGTTCATTGGATGCACTCCTCACTGTGCTGAAGGCTACACAGTTTGGAGGTTTGTCTGCTTCGACCCTGAACTGGGCTGGGAGAGGTAATAAAGAAAATTTGCACAGCAAAAATGCCCAGTGTTAAAATGGCCATTCATCTGTCTTAAGCTGTTACTGAATATTTCTCAAGTATCTGTGCAAGAAAAGGCATCTAACTTGGCAATATGCAAGTTTAATACTGGTTTGAGCCTCAGCTTTGTTATCTTCGCATAGTAAAAAATCCAACTTGCATGGAACCCTGTGCAGTATTTACCTAATGTATGAAACATATATCCTAAAATTTGTGTCATATTTAGGACTTTTCTCTAGAAGGTGATGCTGACAGATATCATGGATTTCATATGAGGAATGCAATTTTTAGCCTACATTACAGGATCCTTTTTAGATATGTGAAGTGTGAAACGTTTCTGAAGTGTGGGTATAGGCACACAGGTACCCCAGAAAGCAATGCCTGGAACAATCTGTAATACTTTCTTCTCCAGCCTTAACCTCTTTCAGTCACTACTTCTAATATTTCTTGTTATTGCTAGAATATCCCACGTTTTCATATCTGAAAGGTCTAACCAACCTTGATAGGCAAAATGACACAGAAATCTTCTTTTGTGTAAATCGTATGTAGAAAGTTACAACTGCAACTGCCAGTAGGTGAGCAAAACCAGCTCCCGAGCTGGGCAGCAAAAATCCCACCTAGCACTGATGTAGCCTTGTAGCTTTCCCTGCTTGGACTAACTGCCTTCAGAAGTCCTTTCCAACCTCATAGGTAGAGGATCCTGTGACCTGCAGATGTTGGATCCAGCCACAACAGGAGATGGAGATCAGATTGTGCTGTCTTGTTACCAAAGCATTCCAAGTATGGGGCCATTGCCAGTGCCTGTCCCTGGAGATGGAGAGCGTGAGTGAAGCATTGTGGTAGAATCCTGCCATTAGGCCACCCCACAGGTGTCTGTCTAAATGGTAGTTATACTGCGCACTTAGAATAAAATTGGCATCAGATTAGGGGTGAGACTTGGATTTTCTTTTAATCAAGTCAGATTGGGCTGTTTTGTTCTACTTTAGTTTTGCTTAGTGCTGTGAAATGTTGGGCAGCTTCTTGGATCATTTGGAGATTTTTTGGAGCGACAATGCTTTAATTGTTCCTCGCTTTCTGCAACACCGTACATTGGATCTTAAACTTTTTCTTTATTTCTTACTGTGCCTTTAAGGATGGGTACAATGACCATTTTTCCTATTTTCACTTCCAAACAGCAGTAGGAATGCCTCAGTTTCCTTGTCTCCATGAGAAAATAAAACTGTCTTGCATGACGTGTGTCTTATAAGGTTGAGTTAATATTTGTGCAGCGTTTGAGCTGTATAGAAGTGCATCAGTGAATAATATTAATGAGAACACCTAATGAGAACACCTTGTTCTACCTCTGCATTTGGTCCTTCTGGACCACTGTGTCATCAGCTAATGTAGGCTACCTGAAGGAAAGAGGTATAAACACTCCCATGCTGATTCTTACCAAACCAGCTCTTTTCTTTGGCTTGTATCTAGCAGTATGTTCTTTATCAGCTGTGTAGATTGGGCTTAAAAGACAGTCTTACAAACCAATGCTAATAGCGAGCTTTCACTATTGGGGGTTGCTTTCCCCCATTCTATCAGGCACACCGCTTTCCTCCCCCGTACCCTCAGGCATCCCAAAGGTCTCCATCAAACCCTCTCGGAAGGCTGGGTGGCCTTTGCAGTGCAATTCAAGTAACTATTTGAGTCAGGGATAGGCTGTGAAGTGCGAGGGCTCCATCCCAGAATCCAGGCTTGGGTTCTTTTCCTCTCCAAACTTGGATATAGTGCAGGTAAGAGGGAGGGAATTTCATCCCGCTATAGAGCCAGAACCAAGATGCCTGCCTGCATTTGGGAGAGGGGCTGAGCTCTTGGGTTTTCCAGTTGAAGTTTTGTTTCAGGATAAACCATCTCTTTTTCCGATGTATTTTTGCAACAGTCCTTCATTTCTATGTAAGAGCTCTCCTGCTGTTTTTTGCCTTTTTTATTTGTTTTGGCCTTATCCCTTGGCTCCGTTTTCAGCTACACGATTCTTCATAATCTCCGTGTAAAAGGGCATGGCCTGATAAAAAAGCCCCTTATGGATTTTATTCCCAGGCATCTTCCATAGCTGTTAAATCTCTCTGTCCTCTCTACCTGGACTAAAATGTCATCCTTATGAGAAGGCCTCACACTCTGCCTTCAGTCACAGACTTCTCCATCAGTTCTAGTTCAGTAATCTCCTCTGGACTAGGATAAGATGGGCGATGTGACCGAGAGGAAATGAACAACATTTCATGTGCCATACGTGTAAATAAGCCTCGTCTGTTCCTGAGATGCGCTGTTGTTCTCTTCCCACGGAGCTGGAGTCAGCCCTGCTAGCTGCTGTGGGGTTGGAGCAGCTCCTGGAAGGCAGCCGAACATCTCTGTACCCAGTCCAACTGCGGATGACTGTACTCTGCCTTTGGAGTGGTCTCAATGAATCTGATTGTATTCCAGAAATAATGGCAAAAATCTCTGCATTTCACTAGCTGCAGATGAAAACTAAGAAACCCAGTGACCTTTGAATAGGTTTCCCGGTCCTCTTAGGCATTAGTTTCCTGTCGGTACACCTGAGAGGCTAGCATGTCTTTTTCACAGCCTTTTCCCCAAGAACACGGCCATTTCATTGCCTGGAGATGTTTCCGTTTGCAGAGGAGATGCTGAGA
>PPHD01018854.1:0-14360 GCA_002909625.1 Bambusicola thoracicus | reverse complement strand
TTTCTAACTGTGTAAATAGCAGAGACAGCTGTAGCACAACGAGGAAAAGAGGTGAGCAAAAAACAGGGTACTGCAAATTGCATTTGAAACATTTCCTTCCAGACAAACAGTAGGCTGTGAAACAGGAGACAGTCAATAGAAGAGGATATATACTGAAGAAGAGAAAAAGATGCAAAGTCTGTAAAAAAAAATATAAAAGGAAAGCAAAATGCAAAGCTATAAGCAAGTAGTAGAGAGATAAAGGTAATGGCTTTTTTTTTTTTTTTTTTTTTTTCAGTACAAAGTGTAAAATAAAAATAGCATTAAATTAGGAAATACTACTTCTCTGAAAGGGTGGTCAGGCACTGGAACGGGCTGCCCAGAGAGGTGGTGGAGTCACCAACCCTGGAGGTGTTCAAAGAACATTTGGATGTTTTGGATGTTGTGTTGAGAGACATGGTTTAGCAAGAACCATTGGTGATGGGTGAATGGTTAGACTGGATGATCCTGTGGGTCTTTTCCAACCTTCACAATTCTATGATTCTAAAATGGCTGTGGTTGGAGTATTGAAACTGTACCTGCGTTAACCTTATGAAACAGGGACAAGTCATGAGTGCTTGTCTAAAAGCTAGGCTATTCAGATTGCATCCACTATGGAAAATCTGTGATTTCTCAGCAATGTCAATGTGCGGGGCTGCTGACAGCACATTTCTGACTGTATTAAAGGTACTGTGCAACTACAATATCAGATGCCAGAAGTATCATTATTTTGAACCTTGAAAGCTTCTCAAGTTTGAACTAAATGCCATCAATTGCTTCTCCTTTTTAAATATAACTTCAAAAAACAAAGCATTTATTGTTTACATTATTGGGAAACAGAATATATTTGTATAATGGCAAAACATCAAATATAATCCAGATTTTACCACTAAATCTTTTTTTTTCCCTAAATCTTAATGCACAGAACAGCATCTAACAAATTTCCTGTCAGTTTGATTTTGACTTTAGAGAATCCATGTTGTTCCAGTAAGCCTTGATAGTCAGAGCCAGTTCTTTCCTTTCCCTCTGTCTGCACAAGCATGTTCAAAGACTGAAGCAAAGCTGTGCTCCTGTTCTTCTTCTCGTCATCCAATAGCATTTCAGCCAGCAAAATCCCACAGCCTAATTTAAAAACAAATGCATACAACAGTACTAATCCATTATCAACAAGACAATTCCTGCTAAATTTTGTCAAGGGGGACAAAACAGTGGTCAGCCAACATCACAGAAGCCACAAAGCAGACAGTTGGGTTTTTTTACATTATTTCTGTAGGAACTGAGGTGTTTCTGGTGGGATTGATCAAGGGTTGAGGGTAGAACTTGAATAATTCATTCACATACAGCTTCCTCCTCCATCTTCAGACCCATGAATGGAACAGGGAAGACATGAATGAGGGGGCTCCTGACAGAACAAGAGCTATTGTACTTACTGTCTTCGAGACTGGCATTTTATGTGCTAGTAACTTCTCTTTGCACAGTAGAGGTAAGGACCACCAACTCATATCAAAATGGCAGCAGTGATCTTACTAATAAGTGCTGCACAACATTAGCATTTTTGTTCTGACCCTGAAGACAATCCCCTCTGTCATTCCAACCAATGCATCTCAGACATATAGCAAACAAAAAAGAATAAAATTAAACAATCACATTTCAATGTATGCAGTTTTGGGCATCACAAAGGACATAAAACTATCAGACAGAGCATCCAAAGGAGGGTTACAAAGATAGTGGTGAAGGGTCTAGAGTGCAAGACATATGAGGGGAGGCTGAGGATCCTCAGCGTGCTCAGTGCTGAGCAGAGGAGCTGAAGGGAGGCCTCATGGAGGCTGCAGCTCCTCACAGGGAGCCGAGGGGCAGCGCTGAGCTCTGCTCTGTGTGACAGCGACAGGGCCCGAGGGAACGGCATGGAGCTGTCAGGGGAGGGGCAGCTGGGGGTTGGGGAAAGGGGCCGCACCACAGGGCGGTGGGCATAGAACGGGCTGCCCAGGGCTGTGGGTACGGCCCTGGGTACTGGAGTTCAGGGAATATCTGGACACTGCTCCCAGACACTGGGTTTGAATTTTGGGTGGTCCTTTGTGCAGCCAGAAGTTGGATTTGAAGAGCCTTGTTGATCACTTGCAACTCAGGATATTCAATGATTTAATGATAAGACTGCAGCTTCTTAGAGAAAAGATTATGACTTGAGGATAATATTGCTAGCTGAGACTTCTGTGTTACTATCAGGTGTCATAAAAGTCCTTCTGAAAGCTTATTAATAAATACCCTCCTTCATCACCGTATCATTAGTGACCTGAATAAATGCAGGCTCAAGCCATGTATCCTGTGATGAACAGGTGCTTCACAAAGAAAAAGGATTAGCCAGGTATGGCTAAGGTGCACCTAAAACTACATTCACTCCCATAAGATCTTCCTAACTTCTGAATGCCTGAATAAAGACAGATGTATTTCAGCTAGCTCTCAAACTATATCCATTATTAAATGCATAATGAACTTCTGTTAAAAAAAAAAAAAAAAAAAAAAAAGAAAGAAAGAAAAAAGTTTTCTTTCACAGATTTCCAGGCAACATCAAGATAATGTGAAAAAACATACTGGGAAAGCACAACCAATCAGGGAAGAACACCTTCAAAAGTTAGACACAGTAAATTAAGTTACCACAGGGGGAAAATATCTCTACAATTAATGGAAGTTTACTAATGTAATTGAAATTTCTTCATGAGGGATTGAAACAGTGCTGACTTCCAGCCTTCTCAAGGAATATGCTTTGATGAAGAAAATCTGGCATGATTTTCTAGATAAAAAACTGGTGGTCAGAAGTTCTTCTAAATTAGAACATCATTTAATCCACATGATAAGCATTTAGCAAGAACATAACTTCCAGCCAAAGACAGAAGAAAACCTGCCAGTCCCAGTTTTTTTTCTATTATTATTTTTTAAATACAAGAAACAATTCCACTATCCAGTAGTTTGCTAACAGATTCAAAACTTAACTAGCACTCACACAAAGGGGTTCAGCCATTCAGTAACTCTTCCTAAGATTTTATGCTGGGTGGCTTAGTTACAATTCTGTCCCACTCTTTTTCTAGCCACAGATAGCGGTTAATAGCTGTAACGTGGTCAGTGTTTTAATATAACAGCAACTGAACTATAACAGTCAATCAAGTTTTGTATTTTTCCTTTTACAAACTTACACCTTCTATCCTCCTCAAGGATTCTTTCTCAGCTTATTGCTCAGTGAGCAAATTCTGAGTTTCTTCTCATTCATCTATTATTTTTTTAATCCCTGTGATTCTCCACTTCAAAATAATAATTACTGTGCATCAGATTTCATCTGAACTATTTGTTAACACAGAACACAGCTAAGACAGGATCCTCAAGAAGGCATAGCTGAATGTCACTTTCCAAAGAGAAACAAAAAACCTACAGGCTTTATAAGGCAGAAAACCACTTGCATTCTAAAACTCGTCCCTACATTCTTCGTGCCTTCATTCTTAGGCCCAAACTCTCCTGTTATCCCCATGCTCAGGAAATCTTTTCAGTATAACACCATTAAATCTACCCCTTCCAGTCAGAAACAATACCAGCCTTTTCCAGAAAAACTGATGTTTGAACATTAGTGAGAAATGACTAGTTTACCATTTCTCCCATGAATTGAATATATCAAATAGAATAGCTTGAGTTGAAATGGATGACAGGCAGACTCTACTCCACCCTCCTACTCAAAGTGGAGCAGCTCTACAGTCACATCAGCTTGGTCAAGGCTTTATCCTCAGATCTTAAAACATCCAAGGACAGAGATCCCACAACCTCTCTGGATAACCTGCGCCAATACTTAATGATTTCTCCCCAGCTTGTTATCCATTCATGGTCTCCTAGTTGTGTCCATCATCCCTCATTCCATGAGCGTGCAAAGGAAAGAGCCTGGTTCTGTCTTTTTGGAACCTGTTTCTTTGGCAGTGAAAGGCAAGATTCCCCTAAAACCAGCTCTTCTAGACTGAAGAACATTTCTATCAAAGCTACAAGCCACATACTGTGGCACCTTGGCCATCCTGGCTGCTTCCACTGGACTTGCTCAAGTTTAATAAAGTCTCACAGGCACCTCCTCCTAAAAAACTTTTAGAACTGCTACTCCTGAATTCTCTCTTTCTCTCTCTCCCTTCCTCTCCCTCTTCAGATTCATGATTTTGGTCAATCTTCTCTCCACAACCTCACAACCTCAGGCAAAGTTGAGGGTTTGAATAATGCAAGCCACTTGGGAAGGTAAAAATGCAGTTTGCATTTTCTCCTCTCACTATAAGAGCAATTTCTAAAACAGAGCAGTCTATTTTGTTTGGGATCATCCAGAAGCATAGACTGGAGGCACCCACAGTTCAGCAAATCAGAAACCTGTAGAGCCTGTATTAGCCTCCTTTGCAAGGTGGACAAGGGTAGCTAGCCAAATGATGCTGAACCCCCCAACCACATCACACTGCAGTAATTATAAAGTTGTTTTTGATTTTGTGGTGTTTTTTTTTCCATAAAAGGCTATTTCATATGAATATCTTAAAACTGACAAAGAAACAACAAAGAACACAGAGCTGTGTTAGTATATCGCCACAGTCACCATGCTCAAGGAACTAAGTCTCATTTTACATAAAGTGCTGCACTTAAATAACAGAGTACACTGAGGTGATGTGTTAACCACATGTGCTAGTCAAGTTTTATAGTCGTTAAGTACATAGTACTTAGAGGTACAAATTTAAGTCTGACAGTAATAAATGTGCCAGCTTTAAGAGTGTGGTGTTCTGACTCAAACAGCTTTTACCAGCCTGAAGTATAGCATAAACTTGATGAGTAACACAAAAATTCATTGCTGGAGTAAGTCTTCTAAAATATAAACCCTTTAAGCATAATGGCAAACTTTGTATCAATACAGAAAAAAACCTTTCAAATACATTCAGTAGTTTGACATCTCATCTCTCCAATCATCTGTACAGATGAAATCAGCAAAATCTCATGCATAAAAAGCTTCTGCTAAGACTTGCATACCCCTGTCTGGGAGAAATTTGACATTCCCCTAGTTTTCTACAGCTGAAGTACTCTGTACTAAACTTCTCTCAGATGAACTGAATGAATCACTGTAGTACGTTTGCTTTACTCAGTGTTCAAAGAGCAAAGTAACTTCTGATTAAATAACAAGACAGAGTCTAGCAGGCAGATGCAGCTCCTGACCTTGCTCAAACTATTTGCTGAGGTTGACTCATTAGGATTATTGCTCCAGAAACGTGGCAGACAAGAAAGTAATAACTGATAGAAGAGAAAGCTAGTTGAAAGTACAACTTTAATCTCTAGGAATGCTTCTACTACAAAGGATGTTTGAAACAGAAATAGTAAATATTAATGTAGTATCAGAAATAAAATGATTAAAAGTGGTGACATTAGTGGCAAAGTACTTGATGAGAGGGGATGGAGTATGTATTTCTTTTAATTAAAAGCTGGAACATAAAGGAATTTCTATTCATAGATCTTCAAGAATTTATGTATAAAACCAAAAATACATCTCAAATGCGGCAAAGTATAAATAGCCATTTAACAACAATCAAAAAATATTCAGAAGAAGAACAAATCTGACAGGAACCAATGGAAACAACTCAAATGGAGTCTTTGTGGGTATATACTGTGCCTGGAAATTAGAAGATACTGAAGTTCCTATGACATTACAACTACTCCAGGAACTCCATTAGAGCTTGGTTGTCTTACTCTGGACCAAATTAAAAAAAAACAAAATGGCAACCTTGAAGTGCTTCTCAGTAAAGCCCCGTAGAAAAGTGAAGACAAAGACTACCATCCCAAAGACTACAGCTTGTACAGGATTGAGTTCAACTTTTTATTCAAAGCTTATAACATCCGTGTTTCATATAAAGGGTCAAAATGGTCCTAAACTGAATGTTGGGTGATGATAGGTATATTGCACATGTTAAAACAATTCAGCAGCTCATGCTATTTCTGTGCATGCCAAGATGACTGACTCTCCTTGAAGCACAAAGCAACATCTAATAAGTTGCCTGTGATCTTAATTTGTGTATTTGTGAATCCATATTTCTCCAGCAGCTGCTTATATTCTGAGCCACTTCTCTGCTTGCCTTCAGTCATACTCAGAGACTGCAGTACAACTCGAGGAGGGCGTATCTTCTGCTCATCAAGCACAGTTTCTGCCACTAGCAAGGCACTTCCTGCATTTCCAGAACAACCAGAAGCACTTTAGTAAAGTATTTCTAGCTTCACATTTTTAGTGTTTTGTTCAGAGACATTTACATATAGGTCCCCCATCAAAACAGTGCCTTAATGGGTTTCAGTGGTAATCAGTAACTGAAGTTTACTTTCAACCATCTCTTCCTGGAAGAAACTGTTAGTTGTTAGGGAGAGTGGGGGAGCTTTGAACACTGCTTCTATTTCAGTGAAGTTTAGACCACTTCCTGAACCTGATTTTTAAACTCAGTCTTGTTACCACTTGGAACCAAGCAACTCCTTCCTGTCATATCCCAGTCCTCAAATAAGGAAAGATAGCCATCCAGTTTTCTTTTGCAGTTTATAAACAAGCTGCCCAGAAAGGCTCTGGAGCCTCTTTCTCTAGAGATATTCAAAACCCATCTTGACACCTTTCTGTGTGACCTACACATAGGGAACCTTCATTAGCAGGGAGACTAGACTTGACAATCTCCAGAGGTCCCTTCCAACTCACATGATTCTGTGTAACAGGGTTATGCTTTGCAGCCTGTATCTTACTTTGAATGCTCTCCTGTGAAACAAATTTCATAGCTACTATTAATCCTCTTGGATTAAGCAATCAGTTGAGTAAAGCAGGAAGGCTTTTCTCTTGCTTTCTGTTCAAAGGGCTTCCCTTTTGCTCTTTTATACTATCAAAATGTAGTTGAAAGTACAACACTACATATTTTTCAAGAAATCTCATCATAAAGTAGTGCTGAACTCCACTACTCTAAGCACTACTGACATAATGAGAACTGCCTCTCCTTGATTAACTTGCAGCAATTTTAATTGGCTTGCTTGTATATACAATATACAGGTAGAAGTACACACTTCAGTATTTGATGATACAGGTCTTTGGAAGAAAGGTTGAACAGAGTTAGAGGACGTGAAGTAGTTGCTTGTAAAATCTGCAACTACAGTAAGGATTTATTTCACATCATTTTGTTAGCAGATTTGTTTTTTCATGGAAGCAAGCATAGGGATATAAGCAAAGGCTGCTATGACTAGACAAAAATATGCATTTTTTAATATGAACTTATGATTATAATTCTATGATTGTGCATTAATATGCACCTGTAATCAGAAGAGATTAAAAGCCTACCTGGTCTGCAAACAGCTGATATTTTCTTTAATAGTACATGAATCTTTTCATCAGGCCAGTCGTGAAGAACACGTGAAAGTATGTAAAGATCTGCTTCTGGGAGGTCATCTGTGAAAAAGTTACCTGTTGAAAGGCAGGGTTTGTATGTTTCATTTTAGTTAGTATAGTTCCACAGAAAGAAAGAAAAACATTGAGATGGAGTTTCAGCAGACGTAAAGTAAGAAGCCTGAATAAAGAGGTGTAGTGATACACTGATTTCTAGCTAAGGAGAGCATAGTGTAAGAGCAGAGCAGGTCACAGGTAAGAATTCTGTTATATGTAGAAATGGAGCGAAAGCCTAAAGCTAGCAAGAAGAGATTGAAGTCTTCTGTAATAACCATATTGATCTTGCCTAGATAGGAAAAGTCAAAGACGAGGACATACAGTATGCCTCTACTTCCATTCATACTTCATTTACCACCACTCTCCAATCATTGTTTGGCTCTGTCCCTACAGGCTTGAGAAGTGCAATGCCCGTTTACCATGGGTGAGCCAATGCTGCATTGTATCAAGTCAGATCTGGAGTTGGAGCATGGCAGCACACCATTTTCTGCAGCAAGAGAGACTGTCCTGTGCTTGAGGATAATAAATGTACGGTAAATGGTAATGTTAAGTTTACCTGATACAAATGTCACTGAAGCCACACACTGTTCTGACGGTTGAAAGCAAGAGGTGTTTGCAATGACTTCTGGAAGATCAAACACTGTGACCTTCATATTTGGGTATATTTGTATTAATTCATGAGCCAGAGCTCCAGTACAACCTGTTGGAAGTTCAAAGAAACTCAAGTAAAATCTTCTATCTCACTATTTGCATAAGTTTTTATGGACAAGTCTGTATGTGACATTAAGAGATAAACATCAATTCAGAAGTAGAAGTAGCCAATAGTTAATACTTCAGTATTAATAATCAACAGTTAATATGATCAAGAGCACTTTCCAGTGGATAGAACAACGCCTCAAAGTTTGGGCAGTATAGTTATTATTCACTACTCTATCACAGACTCATTAGTATGGCCTTTGATAGCACTACTTCAGCCAGTTTCAAGGCTGATGTACCAGCACTGAAAGATTCTACCAGCTCATTCACAAACTTTGTCTTCTGCATTGAGCTGTGTGTCACTACGTAACTCACTGTGATATTCACTTCAAATTATTCAAGTACCATGAAGTCACTCAACTATCACTTAAATAACTCTGCTTTCAATTAACTGCACTAAGTCCTTTTATTTTGACATTACAATACCAGAAAAGTAACGTTAGTCAGTTTTACCCAAATCAAGTGGAAAAATGTGCATGTTTTAAGTAATAAAATATGGATCTGAAAGCAAGCTTTTTCCCTTTAATTTGCACACAAGCTCAACTACAGACCATACCTCCTAAATCACAAGCAGTCTTAAACTCTGAAAGATCGAATGCTGTAGCCACGTCTCTTGCTGTAATGTGGGCAATGCTGTGCATGGCAGCCATAAAACGCTGCTTCACCTCCTGGCTCTGGTAATAGTCCTAAAAAGGAAAAAAAAAAAATAAAAAAAAACAAGTAATGTAAAACAAATTTCAATTACTATAACTAAAGTTGTGTTCACTCAAGGCAGTTGCTGCACTAATATATTAATGAGAATTAAAATTAAAAATAGATTAGAGTACCATTTCCTGGTTGCTCATCCAAGTTCTTTCCTGGTTACAGCTGCTTCAGAGTAGCGATAAGCACAGTTTTGCACCCTCTAACTGACATCTAGACATCTTTTGTAGTATGTCTCAAAGAACACACTCTTGCTAGCTTGGTCACAGTCTTGGTTAGCTAAGGGCTATTAAATCCAATACTTGTATCTGTTTCCATGAACTGAGGCAGCATAGCAGGAGGAAGACGTAATCTGAATTGTTTTTAATGCAATTCTATGCCTTAGATATACATTTAAGAAATCTGCTCCACAGCAGTGTCTTTCATCTCTAAAATGCTTGAACAGACTGAATTTTCATCTACAGTCCTTTCTCCTGATATACTCACAGATCGATTTCATGCAATTCTGGCATTTATTCTCATGTGATGGAAAAATTAGATTGGCTGTAATTTTAAAACAACAATGTTAAAGATCATACTGCTTGTTTTAGATTAGTTAAGAAAGTATGAAGAACTGGAACCTTGTGCCTCAAGCTTCTAAGTGACTCATAAAGCATGTCTCACTTCCATACTAGCCACATTGGTTATGCATTGCTTTAAAGCTACCATTAAGTGGAATATCTACAGGCTATGGTGTATATATAGTACCACAGGCAGTGCATCTATCCTGCTTGGACACATACTGTACCGTAGAAAGTGCAGACCTGAACTAGTAGTGACTCCTGCCTAGCATCATATAAGTCAATAATTAGATTAACACAAAGTAGTCCACCTACACTAAAGTAGGTAATTCACACAGATTTAACCATCTACTGCAGCAGCAGAATGCTGTAGAATTTAAGTTCTCTTTAAAACAGTCTCTAAAGGATTCCTAAAGGAGTTTCCATCCATCAGTAATATACACACAATGTCAGAATAAAAGGACTTCCTAAAGTCTCCAAAGGCTGTTACTTCATTAACTACAGTGGAAGAGTATAGACATCTTCTTTAGAAAACTGGCTTCCTCAACATTTAGAAGTTAAATACAAATCAAGAACCTCAAGATGCAGACAGAAGTACTGCAGTTAAAGATGAAATCCTTATATAATCTCTTCCACACTCTCCTTAAACAGGCCCAAGTATTTATGTCCCCAGTCTGCTTCACTAGATGTAGAACTGCTGAGTTAGGAATCACTGAAAGTGATACCCCAGTCTGAAGAGACTCACCTGGACTAGCATCAGGAAAGGAACACTATGGAGATAGAAATAGATTAAGGAAAGGATTACAATTCTTAATGGCAACATATGCCAGCTTGAAGTATATACAAAACTATAAACTTGGATCAAACAAAGGCTGCACCAAAAGTAGCACCCCTTAATTTATTTGGTTGGCCTACAACATCAGAGGTGGATGATGGTAGTATGGTAGCAGAGGCTGAAGTTTTCTGCCAATATTCTGTTAAATGCTGTTGCCATGTGACAGATGTCAGCAGGTGGGCAGCCTGACAAAATGGTGTTGACACCAGTGGTATTATCAACACTTACTGAATGTTTATAGAGACTAAACTGTGGATATGAACACAGTGAGGCAGTGGGTGGTGCATTTCAGCCGTGGTGAAAGTGATGTGAAAGACAAGCAGCATTCTAGATGGCCACACAGACTTACGAGTGCAGCATGCAAGCTTGTGTTCATCACTGACAAAAATGCACAGCTAAAGGAGGCGACTGTTTAAGTGTTTTGTAGCTGAGAATTTTCTCTATCAAATAGTGTAATTGTGCCCTTTGTAGCTGTTGTGGTTTCCACAGAAATAAATAGGAGGCATTACTTGCAGAGTGAACTATGTAGACTGGATCATTCCTCCCCTGCATTAACCGAATGATACTTCAAAACCAACTTTGAATGTACAGCCACAACAGATTGCACTGGATGCACATCAGTAACAAGCAATTAGCACCCAGAATTGAAGGAATACATATATAATGTATGCCTGGTATAACAAAAAGGCTACAAAGTAGTCAATTAAACACACTGAAAGGTTGTTCTAGGGCATGTTAACTGGATGGGCAGAACTTCCACTTGAAGGGGAACGGCTGTTCACGAGGGTGGATAGTGATAGGACAAGGGGGAATGGCTTGAAACTCAGACAGGGGAAGTTTAGGTTGGATATTAGGAAGAAGTTTTTCCACACAAAGGGTGGTGATGCACTGGAACAGGTTGCCCAAGGAGGTTACGGATGCGCCATCCCTGGAGACATTCAATGCCAGGCTGGATGTGGCTCTGGGCAGCCTGGTCTAGAGGCTGGCAACCCTGCACATAGCAGGGGGGTTGAAACTGAATGATCTTTGAGGTCCTTTTCAACCGAGGCCATTCTATGAATTTTATCAGCACTGCAGTTTTCTAGTATATTCTGTGATTGGTCCAGAACTTCTAGAGCCTTAAGACTGCACCGATAAAGTTGAAGGGAATAGAAATCTACGACTAGCAAGTTAAGCTGTATTTCTAGCATTTGAGATTCATGAACTCTCTTCAACAGCTTAGTTTCTATTTCCCTCTAAAATAAGTTCTGGGCTCATGAGTTTTGAAACAAATAAAAGTTTACATTACGTTAAATAAATCCTCTGTTTTCTTTCCAAAGGCTCGATGGTTCTGCCTGCTTCCCTCTTTAACAGCAGACTCCAAGTGTGTAAAGAGAGGCCAAAGATGGTCATTAGAGTGGATAATGTAGCCATGAAGCGAGTATTCACCATCGGATGCCAGATAAGTATTTGCTGATTCCGTATTACTATAACCTTAAGGGAAGAGCACAATTGTAACCAGTTTTGTTCCAACACTTTATAGATGTCAGCTAATATTTCACGGCACATTACTTCATAATGCCATTAAAGAGCCACCAAATCCTGCTCTTGGCATCACAAGGTGTTTTACTGTACAAAGATTCCTATGAAATACTTCTAAAGGTCTCCTCATTTATCAAGAATGAAAGTCACTTTGGGATTATTATTTTTTTTTAAACAAATGTAGATGCTGAAGGACGTAGAGAACCTTTTCATTGTTTATTTCTAATCCAGAGAATCTTAACTATGCATCTGACATTCAAGGAAGACCATTAGAAGTTCCTCATTCTTGACTGCATTTTTCTTCCCCTTTAATTCAAACATTCCCCAGTACATCCTGCCTTTAGGGCTTTCTCCTTTATGTTGTCCTTCAAGAGAGTTGAGAGCATCTTTTATTTCTTTTTCTTGGCATTTAAGCTTCTCAAGTATTACAAAGTAAAATGATACACATGAAAATTTATAATTACATAGTGCAGATTGAGAAAGTTAATCCTACTGCTGACTGTCACCTACATATACTTCCAAGTACTGTGTTAAAGTAAGTGCATAAACATTTAAGCTGGTGCCTATGAAGGACACATTCCAGAGCCCTCCTCATAAAATCTGCAGTTCTCCACTCAAGTTTCTCTTCTGCAGCCCTGCAGAGTTACAATGGACTTGGTCCTTATTTAGATGGACCATCTTAGCATTGTACCATCCTCATTTAAATGGTACATCTCAGCAACAAAATGCTGCTCCCTGGGACTTGCCCATGAAAGTTATTAGAATTTGGAGATGATTGCTTTTGCTCTCTGAAAACAACATCAATCTAAGGTTTCCTCAAACGATACCTGGTGTGTTCATTAAATAATGCCTGCTCCCATACAGAACAATTCCAGCTATTAACAAGCAACACAAAAAAGCAACAGTCTCCCCACCTCAAATCCAAGTTACTGACAATATGAGAGGGATGGGAAAAGTCACCTTGTGGGGTTTTCTCCAGCAACCCAAGAGCTGCACAGGCATCAAGGAGTCTTTCAGTTCCACACACAGAAGTTCCAACCTCATTCGCAATATCCACAGCCTTTAGAGGACTTTTCTTTTTCAGATGATCAAACATCTTCAGCTTAGAGGCCACAAACAGAGCCTACATGTAGGGGAAAAAAACAAAACAAAAACTGTTGTATTTGGAAGACTGCAGTCAAGAAACAAAGGACCTACACCTTTTGCTACAGACATTCCAGAAGTATTAGTCTACATAATTACTGTTATTTAAAGTGCAACACAGTAACAAGTCCTAAGAACTGTTATAACAGGTTTCTTTTCCTTTAAGTGTTTTAATAGCTTTGCTAAGTAACATTAATTGGGACAGAGGTATATGAGAGAGAAGGGAACACAAAATACGTTGGCATGCAGCCTACGGAGTACGTATACAGAGCACCTCTTTATTCAGATATTTAGCATATACCTAGCTATATGCATGTTCCATTAAGCCAAATATGTTTAAAGATCTGAACTAATGCCTAAGAAAATGTGTAAGAGATCAATTTAAATTTGATTTACCTAAAAATGTAAGGAACTGTAGAGTTCCACTAAAGCAATGTAGCAGCTGCAGTTACAGAAAGATTGGTCTTTGTGTAGTAAAAACTATGAAAAAAAATGAATAAGACTTCAAAGCACAACTTTGCTACATGCACACCTTAGTAAGATACTTACACATGGAACAAAGAAAATAAAATACTGTAGTTACAGTGCTCAGAAGCATATTAAAATTCCTAAAACAACGGTATTCATATAGAGCGCAGTGGAAGCGCACATAGCAACCACTGAGACACATCCCTGCAACTGCAAGCAAATGTGAGGTACTTGAAAAATCAGTTGGTCAAGAAGGAAGAACACACGTTCTATTTAATAAAAAAATAACTTTGAGAGAAAGGTATGCTAGTGTGTAAACATTTTATTATCTTCATCCTTTCTATCATTTCCTCTGTTGTTCTAGTAAGAGCATACAGTTGGGATTTATTAGACTTTCAGAGTACTGATCCAACCGCACCTATACTACAGCCATTTGACATCCAAGATCTGCCCAACCTTTGAACTAATTAATGTGACCTGGAAATTACAAGAGAAAAAAATGAGGAAATTAAAAAAAAATTAACAATGTAAATCATTCCACAATTCTGTGATGCCCAGTTCACAAACAAAGCAAACAAATATGCTAACTGTGAGTAAAGATCAGAATATGCAACTTCAGAACATGTTGGAGAATTGGAGAATGTATCACTTAAACCCCATCTCCCATTCTGCAACAGCAGCTGTTCATAGAAAAGGAGGTGGCAATGCCTCCTTCCTCTGCAGATTTCAGCCTGCTTTATGAAGCAGCAGCACTCAAGAAACAAAATGAAACAGATCTTGTGAGCTCTTACGAAGCTAAATGCTTTTGTGCTCCTATCCATATTCTAAAACTACAAAGAGAGGAGGTAAGATTTGTCAATCTACAGAAATAATCCACAACCAGTAATGAATGGTTCAAATATCTTCAGGC
>PPHD01018853.1:0-14360 GCA_002909625.1 Bambusicola thoracicus | reverse complement strand
AGAAATATCTGTTAAAATACGCAGGAGTATCTCTTCACAATGCATTCTGCAACAGGTTTCCTCACAACAGCTTTATTCCTCCACACCAACCTTTCCTATTTGTAATCACAGCAGGTTTATCTTAAAAGCAGTCATGAATCCTATTTGCAGGGCTACTGTTAGAATGCCTAGAAACCATTTTCTAATTTCAAGCTTAAATTTATTCCTAGTCATTTGTATTCTGGAGCATCCGTGGTTCCTTTTCTCCTCTCTGGTATTTACCCACCTGATACATTTCCAGACAGCAAACATATCCCATTTCTGCTTTTGTTTTGTAAAGTTAAACAAATCATTCCCTTCAATTTCCTACTGTAAGGCAGGACCGCTGCTGATCTTTCTCACTGCCCTCTTCTGCATCTACTAGTTCTAATTCTCCTTGCTCCAATGAGAGTGAACAGAAATATTTGTGGTATTAGAGTTAAACTCCACAACCTCAAAATAGGGAGAAAAAGGATCACTTTTGAAGACCAGCTTAAAACTTTTATGAAAATGCCTCAAATTAGAACAAAACTCTTTCACTCCTTATATTTCTGGAGAAAGACTCTAAGAACAGCAATATATGGCTACTTTAAAAAGATTAGATGGCCTATTGGCCATCACTACTAATATCACGTATAATTGTTTTGTAATTGAATCTCAGATTCAAAAAGAAGCTGATAGAAAATAAATTGTAAAGTTTGTGAGATGTCTGTTGTTTCACACTGACATTGTTCCTATCCCCATACACGGGTTTAAAGGAGGAGAACTTAAGTGAAAGTCTATTCGCAGAAAAACACCTTCAGAGATGTGATTCCAAATGTTTTGCGCCAGTGGACTTCTTTGAGTCCACAAAATTTCTCTTCTTTAGTCAGAAGTAGAATGTAATGCAAAACAGTAAGGCCTCTTACTGTTATCTTTGTAGCCCCAGCATTTGCCACTTACTGCAATATATCCATATAAGTCCTGATACAATTCTTGCAACCAGTCAAAATTATTTTCTGTATCCTCCTGCGCATGGTAGGTTCCATGGAGCTAAGCTGGGGGATGCATTCCTAGGAGCATCCTTGGACATGCACAGAAGCTTTCAAAGATCTGTGAAAGACCACAGACTTTTGCTAGGCCAGATGTAGAAATGACCTCACACTGAAAAGCGAATAGCTTTACCCAGCAGTTATTTCAGTGACTTTGTTCCTGCTGTCCCAGGAGGGATTGCCATCAACTATGAAGTAACCACAACGTAACCACAGCAGTTTGCCACAATAGGAGACCTTCCAGGGAAAATGTGTCACCTTCTGGTCCCATACTATCTTGCCTGAATGCATTTTGCTGCAGGAAAAGGAGAAAGCCAGGAGATTCCCACTGCCATTTGCATTCTGTCCTTCACATCTGAACATTTATGCTATGAACGAAACAAAGAAATATATACAGGCACTAGAGACAGAGCACCAGCAATGTCCTCAGAGTATTGGACTGGCCTGCTTCCTAGGCTGTTTTTGAAGCCATCAAAAATACAGGGTTTTCTTCTGTACTTATAATAAAAACAGTGTTCAAAAAAGACAAAAAACGTGTCAGAACTAACTCAAGCAATCACTCCACTTCAATGCTTATTATTCTCCCATCTCAAGAGCAGTTAATGTCCCTATTTGACCAGGTTCATTCAAATTGCACATATTTTGTAGATTAGATTTATGCATGCATAAGCTAGTGTTCTACTCATATGTAGTAAACAACTCCCTTGGGCTTTAACTTCTACAATATTCTGTCATTCCAGGGTTTGTAGTGCATGCCCAGTTGGGTTTCTGTAGCAATGGGAGAGTTGTTTCTAGGTCTGTTCATTTGGAGATATTTGAAACATAAATCTTGTTTATACCAGAGAAGATTTTTCAAGGTATCACATGGGGACAACAAGACACACTTTTGCCATTATTAGCTGAAGTCACAAAGAATTCACTGTCTTAAAGAGGGCTCTGACTCTTGTGTCTGCTCTATTTTCTTGCAAGAGACTCTGTCTGTACACATACTTATTCATGGATGAGAACGGATTAGAAGAAATCTAATTGAGTTTTAAATTTGCTTACTAACATTTTCTTGACCTAAAGCTCACCATATCAGTTACTGCTAGAGATAAAAGCATTAGAGTAACATTATCTAGAAAAGTTCTGGCATAGGGATGGAAGCCAATGCAAAGGGCTGAGCCCCTCCCTCCTGTCTTCAGCAGGCTAGTACTGGGAGGGAATCTGGGTTATCTGACAGTGTTTGATGTCTCAGGAATAGGTACATAGCCTGAGTTTAAATCTTCCATTCTCATCCCAAAGATCTATTAGTTCTTCTGTCTTAGACCCTAAACCTAGTAAATTCAAGCATGCTCACGATGTGCCTATGAACTTCCAACACTGTTACCTATGCTAATAAACTGTGAGAGAGTTCCCTGGCATGAAATTAGCCCGCTCCAGCTATTGCTTTCCCAGGCAACTTCTGGACCTGCTTTGGTAGTGAGAGCATGCCAGGAACCTCTCCCAAGCAGCAGTTTGCTTGTAGCCACCTAGCACAGACAAACTCAGTTCAGCAGTACAGACAGACTGTTCCATGCCAGTTGGCCTCAGTGGTTGGAAACGTTCACAGGCACATTTAGTTTACTAGTATAAACCCAGACTAAGTCCTTTTACAAAATCACAAAATAAAATCACATTATTGCTGAAAAGCTGTTATACGTGTAGTTTCAACAGTGTGCTGTTTTGCACATAACTGGCATTTTCTGGGCTTGCTACACTAATTAGTGTGTTCCAGTTATATACACTGCTAAAATTTTACAGTAGAATTAACAGTGATGCAGAACTCCTGCAGAAAGTCTGTATGATGAACCAAATCCTCTAGAATGACAGGAGTGGATGAGCCTATAAAAAGACTTTTTAAGGACAAGTTTCACCATGACCAAAGTTGCTATCACTAAATCTTTTCAACAAGTGACAATCTCATGAACATTTTCTCCTGTGTCACTGTAATTGCCTCCCACACTCCCAGAGCTAGGCACAATCTGAAACAATTCCAATTGCTCTCTTATGACAGAGCAAACTTGGAAACATAGACGTCATCGACTGGAGGACTGATGAACTTTAGAGTACAATATTTTTAACACCAGTCACATGACTTATGGTTGTCCCATTCAACTCCTGAAATAAATATAGTATCTTATTTTCTTCAAATACAGCATTCAAATTGTAAGGGAACTCCTAAGGTCTCTGGTCCAACCTCCTCCTCAAAGCAGACCTAATTACATTAGGTTGTTCAGCAGCTTATGCAGCTGTTTTGAAGACCTTCAAGGGTGGAGAGTTTTTAGCTCTTTTAAGAACACATTGCAGTGTTTGGCCATCTCCATGGGAAAAAATATATATGAAATCAGATGTGTTTGTTGCCTCTTATCCCGTCATGGTGCACCCCATTAAGAAGCTGTGGATAGCGGCAAGATCTCTCCTCTGCCTTCTCTTTTCCATGGGGTGGCAGACCCAGCTCTCCCATCCACTTATACATCTTGTGCTCCAAGTCTTTAAACGTTTTGGTGGCCCTCCTCTGAACTCAGCTCCACCATGTCAGTGTATTTCTTGTATTGGGAAGGCCAAAACTAGACATAATACTCCAGATGTTGTTTCACAAGCTTCCACGACCTTCCCATGAATTGAGGGAAGGCAGGTGTAACGTTTCCCTCTTCCCAGCCATCAGGAACCCATCTCAATCACTGTAACTTTTTAAAACAGATGGAGAGCAGCCACTCTATTACATCAGCTGGCTTTCTTTCTCACTTTTTGGTGCATCCATTTGTTGTCCCATTTACTTCTGTGTGTGACACTTGTTTAGTACTTCCTAACGTATTTACAGAAAGTAGTAACATTTGTGTGCCCACAGACTCTGTTGGTAGGCGTATGGAAGCAGTAAGCGTGAAATTAGATGTGGTTTCTGTATTAGTGGTTTCTGTACCTTTTAAGCATATATATTGTCACTGATGTGAACCAAAATTGTAAACATTTTTATTGTTCTCTTTATGCCATAATGGGTCAAACTCAGTTTGCACTGCAACCAGAATTCTTGCTTTTCTCAGTTTCCAAGGTCAAGACTTGGGTAGTATACTTTAAAAGTATGACTTAGTATGTGTTTTTAATATAATGTAAATTGCAAGATTCAATATAAAAAGCTCAATATCTAAAGTCTACTTCTTACCTCCTCAAATTAAAAACACAGATGAGTGAGGCTCAAACAAATATTTTCCTCTTTGTTTCCATATCTGTGTATATGATGCCAGCTAGGTAGATGAACACCAACAAATGCTAATCGAAATGTGCAACAGTCCTTAAAAGAGTTTATAACATATAGCCTTTAAAGCAATTGGTCTAGGCCTTTAATAATAAGGACAGCCGAGCTCAGTTCAGTTCACTGTGATTGATGATAATTCTGATTGCTCCCACTAACAGGCTTGCTGTAAGATGAACAATAAGAAAAAAAAATTCCACTGCCTTCACTCTGAGAACCCACATACCATTTAATCAGACATGAATCCATCAAACCCATGTGTCACAAAGGCTACTCTCCCCGTTAAAACACTTTACTGGGTCAGGGCAAGAGACTACACCATTCACTGAGCATTTAGGCCAGCACAGGTACACCCTGTCGCATGATTAGTTCCCTAAGCAGGCATTAATAGGATTAATTACAGGACATTTTTTTCTAACAAAGATTCAAAACATTGTGACAGACGATATACTATAACCTGACTACTACTGAATTCAGTCTTGAACAGACTGCTAATATGAGCATTGTTATTTGGTCTACATCTTTTGCAGTGACTCATGTTGTGAGACATTTGTCAGGGGAATACTCATATATACAAGAAATAATACAAACAGAAGGCAAACACACACAGTATTATAAAGGGAGGTCAAATTATAGTTCCATTAACCTTGAGAGCATCTTTTTAAAAGAGGATGGAAAAAGAAAACAACAAAAACAACCAAACCTAACCTCCAGCTAAAAATAGGAGCTTTTCAGCTGAGCTCTTTTTACCAGAGCAAATATTTATAGATTGCTCAAAAAATCCTGAATAATGGGGGTTTCAGTGGAGACTGACAGGTTCTTAACTAAAACAACGTTAGCAGTACCATGATGAGGCTTCTCTACCTTTTACTATAGGACCACCCTGCAAGCAGACTGTTTGCAGTCTTTAAAACCATGCATATTCACACTACATAATTAACAACTCCTCAGTGTAAAGCAAACGATCATTCCAGGAGCTTAAAAAAAAAAAAAGTAAGTAAATAAATAAAAACTAAAGCTTTCGGATTTCTGTCATATTCATCAGAAAAGTCTCAGAATAAAATGCAGAGAGATCTATTTGAAACCAAACCAACAGTAGCATGCCTTTGAATAGATCGATGTACAACTGGAAGCAATGGGGAACTCAGGACAGAGGGGCAGAGCACACAGATTCTTAAAAGTGCATTTTGTTATTTAAGAGCTACCATTGTTCATTTTCTAACTTTCCACCCGAGAATCAATGGCTCATTGTAATGTCAAAAACTGTAAAGAAGTTAGCAAGACATCTGCAAAGTTCTTCATCCAGCCCTGGGAGAGCCTTCTCTGGTGACAGTAATAACTCAGAGTGTATTTAAGTAAACTCACGTGCTAAATCCTGTGAAGAAATGATGGGTTTCATTTACCACCAGCAGCTTTAATAGAAACACCCTCTTTTCCATTCTTTACAGTTCCATCCCAACTCTTTTTTAGGGCCGGTTTTGTTGCTGAGGTCTCAGTGTAAGTTCAAGAGACGGAGATATTTGGCTCTAGAGCTTGGCTTTGGCTAAGTGCAGAGGTGTGGCAGAGCAACAAGGACCAGAACTGGGGCAAATTCTACACATGTTCAGGACTCAGCATGTCTACACTCTTCATCTAGATTGTCTGTTCACCTCCCCAACAGAAACGGAATCCATGATGTAGAAGTATTAACAGCTACAAACACACAAGGTCTCCATTATAATCCCTATGACTTTTATCCATCTTTGTCGGAGTGATTTTGCTTATGACTCAGTCACCAAGATAATTCTGGAAGCTTTCATTCTGGTGATTCCAAAGCATTCTTTTCCTATTATGATAACATTAGCATTTATATAACTTGGATATAAATTTTGGCTGAGGGCTAAGGTTAACTGAGAAGAGTGAGAATGTCTTTTTGCGAGAGATTAACTTTCTTAATTTATCTCAGTACTTACTGTGCACACCTTAAATATTTAATTTTGGAACAACAATCTAAAATACATCTTAAAAGGCTACAGTAGACATTGCAAATTACTGATCCTTCCTCTATCAGATTTAGAAAAGTTTTTACTAAAAGAATTGGCTTTAAACCAGTAAATAAACAATGCCTCTTGTTCTGTTTCAGATAGCTGGAGGGGGTGGAAAATCAGAAAAAAAAAATGTCTGGATTTTCTTATTTTGTTAATAAAATAAATGCTGTATTGGTGTTTTGTTCTCTTAAGTGAACACCTTATAGTAATGACTGCTTAAGAAATTTGTTACCTTTCAACACAACACTTCTTTGATTTTCTGTATCATTAGATTTTCTCTCAGTGCCAGTCATAGCAGCAATGCATGCCAGCTACTGTCCTCCCAAGTGGCTGCCTTCCAAAACCTTTGGCTATATATAACTTCTTGAGTGTTTGAGGAATTCGGGGAATGAAAAATCTCCAGCACATTAATTTGAGCAGGTCTCTGGTAGAAGCATGAGACCTATCCCTGTATTTCCTAATTAATGGAATATATATTTTGCTGAGCCACGTTTAGTATGTTACACCTCCAGTCCACCTAAGCTATGGATTCTGTGTATCTCCTTCAGTGACAATGCTCTTGTGAGCTTCCATCAGCTACCATTCTCTTCAAAGCTATTCATTTCTACTACTCCAGCACCTTTCTAGTGATGCCAGGACACCTGTAGATTAGAAATGCATGTTTGAACAAACCTCAGGTGGAATCACTTTGCTGTTAGGGAGCATTTATTCTGGATGTGGTTGTTTAACCCATCTGTAAAATGCACAGTGTGAACTGATCAGGGAATTAATCTAGGTTTTATGTCAGGATATTTTAACACAAATAAATTCTCTGATATGTTTCACCAATTCATTGGTGCTCTTCAACATCTCCTGGTGCTCTTCAACATCTTCATCAGTGACATCAATGATGGGCTCCAGTGCACTCTCAGCAAGTTTGCTGATGACACCAAGCTGAGTGGTGCAGTTGACACATTAGAAGGAAGGAATGACATCCAGAGGGGCCTCAACAAACTCAAAAGGTGGGCTCGTGTGAACCTAATGAGGTTCAACATAGTAAAGTGCACCTGCCCTTGCACAGCTTCATGCAGTTGGTGATTGGCCAGCTCTCCAATTTGTCTAGAACACCCTGCAAGGCCTTTCTGCCCTCAAGGGAGTCAACAGCTCCTCCCAGTCTACTGTCATCTGCAAACTTAGCAAACCTTCAAGTTTTGTACCCAAATAATTGATGAGACATTAAAGAGAAATGGCCCTAAAGTGGAGTCCTGGGGAACTCCATCAGTGACTGCCTGCCAGCCTCATGTAACTCCATTCATTAGAAACCATTAAAACTTTGAACCTGACTCATCAGTCAACTGCTCAGCCATTGTATTATGTTTCTTCAAGCTGTATGATGGGCGTTTTGCTGAAATCTAAGATTATATCAACCAACTTCTCTTCATCAACTAGGTAGGTACCTTGTCATAAAATGAAACTTACGCTTGTTAAACAGGGCCTTCCCCTTATGAACCTGTGTTGGCTGTGACCAATGACAGCATTATTTTTCAGCTGTTTTTTAATAGCTCCCACAACAATGTCCATAATTTTACCGCGTTCTAACATGAGACTAACGGGCCTGTAATTACCAGGGTCCTCTCTCTTGCTCTTTCTGAAAACAGGGACATTTGCCAGCTTCCAGTTGAGTAGGACCTCTCCAGATTCCCAAGACTGTTGAAAAATATGTGAAAGAAGTCTTGTGATGATGTTATCCAGCTCTTGGAAGTACCCTGGGATGAACTCCATTAGGCTCCAAGTGGTTAAATCGCTGCAGAAGGACTCCAGGGTATATCTCAGGATGCAGCACATCAGCTCAGTTCAAGTGGAGGATTTTCACTGCCCAATGCTTGTTTTAGTTAACGGAGACAAGAAACCTCCCTCATGTAGGCATTCTCAGTCACTCTCTACAGGTTCCATTGGCTGCACATGATGTCTACAATTTTATTTCAGTCTTTCAAACTAGATGAGTAAAACCAACTGAGATGAACATTCCCTATGTCTCTGTACCTACTTTTGTCACTCTGTGGGCTAAAGGAAATTAACAGGATCTCCAGCACTGCAGATTGCTCAAATCTCAGAAAAGCTATTACAAATGTATATTTGCAAAAGCTATTCAAACAACAGTATGCAACAAATAGTTCTGAAGAAGAAAATCCTCACTTAGCAGTCAAAAGTTAGATAATTTCTAAATATTCTCTTACTTAATATAATTGCCAGACATTGAAATTTTATCTGGACACTCTTGTACACGATAACAATTCCCACCTTTTTTGTTTTAACTCCATATGTGGTGCTGTACAGAGTTTATCTGGATTCTCATGTTTTTGCCTTACACCTCTCCATTAAGAGTGCAAATGCAGCAGATGCGCCAGAAGCAGTTAAGTTTCAGACCATCTAGGAGAAAGTTACAATTTTGAAGTTCTTTTTCCTTCTTTGTTCAAATTCCCTATTCATTGAGTAGAGTGAGGATATATATCTCTGTTCTTCCTTCCCTATAGAGACACTTTGTTCTTCTTCAAAGATGCAAGAGGAAAATCAGCTTCTCATACAGCAGGATAAGGACAATGGTTTCAATAACTATAATTACGAAATGCAAAGTTAAAGACTCTTAGCTGCAATACAGTGGAGACCACCCCCACCAGAGCTTTATAAACTATGCTAAAATCATTCTTCATTGTTCTATCTTTACACTGTCAAGCACCGGAGCAGAACACAATGGGGCCAGCAAGTGACTAAGAGGTACCATGTAACAACCTTCCACAGATTCTGAAGCTTTTTAATACTTAAATTCACAACCTGATGTAGCTGTAGGTGTCCCTGCTTATTGCAGGGAAGTTGGACTAGATGACCTTTAAGGGTCCCTTCCAACTCAAACAATTTTGTGATTCCATTACATTATTCTTGAGTGTTTGTACACTTGTGCAGCAGCTCTCAATTTTGCTGGCTGTCCCCCGTGCTTAGAGAGGCAGGCAAGTGGCAACGGGGGCCGAACATAAAAAGGAAGACATGGGGGAAGTTAAAAGGTGTTAAAATGTTAATGGTCATTTTCTTTTGTTTATCAGTACATAACAACTAAACATATTCATCTTGTTAGCACCGTCATAGTAATGAATAACCCAGTCTGTTCTCGTTTCTCATGATATTGTTCTCCTAAATCTCCACTGCATTATACTTGTGTGCACACATGCACAAACGCTCTGATAAATTGCTGTGATCCCACCAGCTAAAGAGCATTACAGCCGGTGCTGGCACCAGCAGAGCAGGGAAGGAAGTACAGCATATTTTTGAACAATGATGCTAAGCAAGCTATTAATTAGAATTTGTTATGTTCAGCTCATTCCAGAACACTGTGCTGAAGGCACAGTACAAATGTCCTTTCTAAAATATTTTCCCCCTTGTAAGACTCACATTCATGCAGAAGGCAGATGTGCATTTGTGGTTTGCAGCCTTTCAATAAAGAAGTTGTCTTCCCAACAAAAACTCAACAACCCACAGAAAGCAACAGATAAACCCAGTTTCTAAAAAAGCAAGACATTTTCCTGATATGAGGATGTCACACAGAAATGTACTTCAACAGAACATCTGTTGTGTATCATCTGATAGTAGTTTAGTTTTTGTAACGCACAAAGAGATTCTGAAACACAGGCAGATGCATGATTAAAGGATGGTCCTCATCCTGTGCTACACTCTCTCTATAGATGGAATAAAACCACACTTCTGCCAGATCACTGCCTCACTGTCAGCAAACATTTGGACAGCCTACGACCCTATAGCTTGCTTTATGGAGTACCAGCCTTGTATCAGCCAACCTGAGCCTTTGTCCTTGTGAAATCATGCCAAAAGCTGCTCAGGCCAGGGACAGATGTCCTTTGTTCCAGAACAGATGCAGCCTTGCTTTGTGCCCTTTCTTTCAAAGCCTCCTGGCTGGGGCTGCAGTGGCACCCTGTTCCCTAATGTGCCATGTCTGACATCTGCTGTAGCAGCACAGGGGACATCCTTGCCTCGGATGTGGAACAGCTGTGTGTATCATAAAGGCACTGCTGCCGTGCAGCTGCCAGCATCCACTTACTGCTGCTACCACATATGTGCACGTGGGGGGCCGCTCGCCCCTGTGTCTGCCTTCACTGACTGCGAGAGGTGACATGTTCATGGTTGCCTTTGACTGAAATTGGTGACATCAGTGCTGATAAGAGGTAAACCAGCAAGATGTGGGGAAACACTGGAATCACTATGGCTGAGTCAGCAAGCCCAGCCACACTTCTACCCATTGATCTTGCAGCAGTCTGTGCAGCAAGACCCACATTGCACCACACTTGCCCAGTACATTTGAAAATGTTTAAGAACGGTCCCAGCTCTCCAAAAGCAGAACAAAATATCTGAATTTGCACCGTTGGCTGGCTTCTTCTTGCACTTCTCTCCCTCAGACATTGACACATGTTTCACCTCTCCCCCAGTACTAAACATCTCCCAAAGATTAATATGCAACTTCTTTCAAGCAGACTAATCTCACCCATTGTCTAAACTTGCACAATACACCCTTCAAACAAGAAGTGCAAGTAAGGTCATTTGTACATCCTCTCCTCGTCCCTCCTACATGATCAGCCAAGATATCAGCACCAAACAGAGTTTTAGATCTTGGATTTGGTTTACACACTGCAGTAAAATTACTATCCAAAACATAACAAGACAGGAGAAAGGTTCCTTGGGTCTATTCATAGACTCCACAGGCATTTCCTCAGAGATACTCTTTGAAACTTGGCAAATAGCTTCCTCCTCAGACAAAGGCTCTTCTATCTTTTCTAGATGACTTGTTGCACAGGCCTCTCCTTGGCTTGCTGCTTGGACTCTAATTTTCAGTCACAACCTTCATCTGAGAGGCCCTCAGAAATCCTTCAGTGCTGCTGTCAATCCCTGTGGGAAATGCTGTCAGTGCCAAGGAAGAGGAGGTGATGTTTATTGCAGGCAACAATTGGATGGCTCTTTGCCAACAAGAAGTGAGGTCCAAGGGTCATGTATGCCCTTGCTCTGCTGCCTATTCTGAATGAATACGAAGGACCCCAAAAGGCAGCAGTTTCTGTTGCCTCGTGCTGTATGTTCTTTGTTGGTGTTTCAAGGATATTTTTCTAAATTATTTTTCTGGCCACAGTTTACATCTGTTTTTCTTTTTCCCGGACTTGGTGGATGGTCAATTAACCAGAGTTTGGAGAAATCAGCAAGTTTTTGTTTGCAGTCATTCATGCAAATCTTTCTCTGCTTTCAGTCTGAGCTGATCTGCAATGACAAACAACTAGAATATACACAGTTTTAACACTGCCTGATTCAGAATCAATTGAAGTACTGCATGACTTTTAGGTAAAAGTGTAGATCAGTCTAAATTTACTTCATGTTTGAAAGGGATCCATCAACAGACAGGTCTTCCTTTAAGCCAGAAGCTGATACAGTTAGACTGAGATTTCTTCCTGGGAGCAGCTATTTCAGGGGAAATATTCACAGAGTAAAAGCTAAACCATACGCAGGAGCCTCTCACTTTAGTCTTTTGGGTTAATTCCACTTCCTCGGATCCTGCGTTGCATAATCAGGAGAAAACACCCTTCAAACAATTCCCTGGACATTTCCTTGACTTGCCTGCTCCTCATTCCAGACAGTTCATCTTCAGCTCTGCCAACACACCTCTCTGTGAGGCCAAAGTGTAAAACCAGTTAGAGGAAGGGTCCAGTTTAAAAACAAACAAAGAAAACAAACAAACCATAAGCGTTTGTGGAAGAAGAAGGGATAAGGAGTTATAACCTAAACTGGTTCCCTGATCTCATTTAGAGTGGGATCCCACAAGCCATTATGTTAGCCCAGGGTGGGGCTCCTGGAAAATAGTTGGAAGTAAGAGCAGGCAGAGACAGACCAAGCACGATGCCTTGCCAAAACATGACCTGCCCCACAGGGACATGGGCTCTGTAAGGCACTTCTGCTGCTGCAGCACCCCTCAGATCATGCCACACCACAGGGCAGCCTGAGAATCAGTTTTAAATCGCTGCAAGTCTTCAAAAGAAGATACAACATCTATAGCTTTAGCACAGAAATACAACAGAGGGTATGTCATTGCTCCTTGCCTTTTATGGTTAGATACTGATCTAGAGGGCTGTTACTGAGTGTGCTTTTTCAGATCCAGCCTTCAAACCAAATATTTTAAAGACCTTATCAATTCCTCCACTGGATGCAAAGCACTGAGAAAGAAGCATGGGAAAAGATACAAAAAAGGAGAATTAAACACAGAGAGACAGAAACAGCTGTACACCATTGAAACAAGATGTTACTATGAGATACAGCTTATAATAATTAGTTGATCAACAGCTATGCAAGGGATTTTCTCCATTTTGAACCAGTAGAAGCACAGATGGGGTCTTTAATAGAGCTGGCATGTGTCTGGATTTTTTTTTAAGGCTGCACAATTTTACAACCACTACTAACGTTTGTTTGTGTTGGTATCATGCTAAGAGTACTCAAACTTTAGAGAATTAACATTGTCAAAGTGGCTTCCTGCCCATCCAGTGACATTGAAATTGCAACAGTCCTTGTCCAGATCAGCAGCAGTAGTGGTTAGGGCCAGACTGTATAGATGCACAAACTTCTCCTAAATAGTACCAATAGCAGCAATAGTAGTAATGTGTTTGGAAGCCACTTAAGAAATGTAATTTTTGCCATGCTTTCAGCCAGAGGCACAGTGTCAGGTATCTTGGTGAAGCTCAAGCAACAAATTTGCTTTGGAGGCAGAATAAGAAAGAAACTTTCACGACTCTTGTTTCAGTACTTTTCCAATATATTATGCAGTTTCCAGGTAAAAGCAGCATCAGTACATCATACTCAGCGGGTTACACTCCAAAGCAATTCAACATGCTCTTGTCCAGCCACTAATTTCCCAACTGTCCTCTCCATTACAAGTTTACCACTTCAGACACCCTCTTCAAATCACCATCATACAAAGCCTGAAACTTGGGACAGTCTAGGGACCTCTCTTGAGAGGTGGTTCCAACCACAAGAGGCCTATTTTGGAGGTGACAACAGCCCCTTTGGCCAAAGGCAGACTTTCCCACATAGCAGCTATCTGTTCCCAGCCATAGTCCACTTGCTGAATCTTCTGATTGCCTGTTCACAGGTATACTAAGCAGCCAGATTTTCTACAGTAAGTTTGAAGAAGAATCATTACCTCTTCCTCATTCATCTCTGTCACTGACAACTGAAGAAAATAAATCAAGCAACACAAGCAGGAATAAAAAGCCTTAGAAAAAGGAATGCGCTTCAAGAAATGTGTATTCTGCCTTTCTCCAAGGACAGTGTTGGGAACACATTTTGTCCTAGAATTTCCACAAGGGAGCAATTAACTACTGGAGATCAGAAAATAAGGATGAGTCAAGATTATAAAACCTGGATGCGTTAGAAAAGATCAGCACTAGGGGAGCACACACAGACACACTTTCATAATTTACCTAGTGCTATCAGTTGAGCTGATCTCCATCCAGTTCATACTAAGCACAGGAGGTCCTCCAAGCAACTCATCATCTTTGAAATACTTATTTTAAAAGGCCAGCTACAGCAGGAAAGCCTAAACTTAAGCTAGACCTCTATCAAAGATATATACATACAAATATTATGCCATAAGAAGCTATTCCAGCATACGGGCACTCCTAAGACCAGTTCAATTATTCTGCACAAATATTGGGAGGATGTGTCCAGGCTCCTTGGATACAACCCATTTATATGCTACTGCAGTCATATTTGTCAGTGTTTTAAAAGAAAGATCCACGTAATGGTAATCTGATCAAACCATGTGCTCAGTGGTTAACAAATAAAAACATGGTTTTTGGCCTTTATAACAATACATCTTAAAATCTCTAACATGTAACGTGACATCTGAAAGTGACTCTTGATACTTGTTTTTAAAAACACAGCTATCTTAAGAAAACAATAGAGCAAAGTGTGGTAACTGAGGCAACCATAATCCAATAA
>PPHD01018852.1:0-14361 GCA_002909625.1 Bambusicola thoracicus | reverse complement strand
CACCCTCTGAGTGGAAAAACTTCATCCTAATATCTAACCTAAATCGCTTTGCATGAGTAACATGAACAGAAAACTGTTTCTGAACCAAAACTCCATAATTCTATGAATTTGTCTTTTAAAGGTTTTCTATATTGGTCTTCTCATTATTATCAGATTAAATGCAAGTAATTTGTGAGTAACGTGTTTGCTATTTTAAGGTTTTTATTTGCTTTCCCAACCATAAATCTTCACCTTTAAAACTCAGGACAAACTGTCTTTTATTTTTACTTAGCTGATTTCAGTGCATGGCTGAATAAGTTCATATAAAATTTCTGGTTGTGTGCATGTAACTGCACACACTGACCCAAGATGTGGCCTTATGCCCCTACCCTGGAGTTGTTCAAGGCCAGGTTGGATGTGGGCAGCCTGGTCTAGTATTAAGTGTGGAGGTTGGTGACCCAGCCTGTGGTGGGTGGGGTTGGAAGTTCATGATCCTTGAGGTCCCTTCCAACCCGGGCCATTCTGTGATTATAATAAAACTTCTGAGTTTCTGTAGTTTTATAGGCTGTCCCGTGTGAAATTGAACTTAGGAAATTGGATTTCATTTGTAACTTCTCTCTGTCAGGTTCTCCCTGCACCACTGAGCCTCGATGCAGGTGTAGGAGCCAGCTTTCATGCAGGCTCATTGTTGCTGTAGCCTTCTGTTCATGGAAAGTAATTTTCCAGTCACCAACCGTTAACTTTTGTTTCAAATTCCTTTCCCTGCAGGAAGCCGCGCAAGCCTTGATTTATGCTGGCATGGCAGGGTCAAGCTTGGAAAATATTCAAGAAAAAATTAATGAGTATTTGGAGAGAGTTCAAGCTCTCCATTCAGCAGGTGGGTAAGGAGCTTTCTAATTAAACCTGTGCGTAAATTGAGTAGAAAGCCTTACAGTGCCGTGAAATATGTATCTGTGATGTTTGCCCTGCTTCTCATGTTTTCTATTCTTAGTGAGTCACTGTTCTGAATATTTTAGGGAATAAGCAATGTAGCACAGTGCAGAAGACTTATTTCCTGAGGACTTGGGTGTGCATATTCTTTCAATTAAAATATTCTTAGGAACTACATCTGCATAATATGAAAGAGATCGTATGTACATTACTTTACATATGACATCATGAGAGCATGTCTCAGCCTTGGCGGAAGAGACTTTTTCTTCCTTGTAAAGGTGTCTTCAGCAAAGCTTGCCAACTTTCTGCTTGCAGCCAAAGAGTAGATGTTTCTCATCTGATAGAACTACTAGTGTTTCAGTACTATGGGAAGGATGCTTTTGCATGTCTGCTGCTGTAGAAAGCTAAACACTTTATTTTTCTTTTAGTTCAGTCTCAGAACACAGACCCTCTGAAGTCAAAACAGCAGTTGGACTTGGAGCGTGCTCACTTCCTGGTTACACAGGCTTTTGATGAAGATGATAAAGGCAATGCAGAAGAAGCTATAGAGTTGTACACGGAAGCGGTGGAGCTCTGTTTGAAAACAGTATGTTAAGCTACAAGTTAACTTGGTGGAATTATGTGATGGTAAGGAATTCTTCCACTTACACAAGTGACTGACCCCTGAAGGCTGGCTTAAAAATGGAGTACCTGTATTTCTAAAAACCGTTCTTGAATCTTTTTTTTCCATTGGTTGTTTTTGTAACATTTCTTCCAGTTAAATTACTTAATGCTGTAAATTCATGGGGACTGGTCATTTGTGTGTTTTCACTGAGCCAGATTATACTAAGAAGTACAAATGTGCTGAAAATTTTGTCTTGTTAACTTTTGCACTAGAATGAATGCAGTATTAAAAGAGAAATCAGAAACTGTTACAATCGAAGATGACTTGCTAATGTGTCAGCTATTTTATTTTCTGACTATATTAAAGGAAATAATTCTTGGGATTTTTTTTGTGTAGCGTTTTCTGAAAGCATAACAGTCTCCTGTTGCCAAAACTGATAAAGAATACTATTTGATTACTCAGTAGCTAACATGAAAGCTATTACAAGTGAATCCAATTCACACTGAAGTTAAAGGTAGAGTTAAATTGGCTGTTATCTGAATGATGACGAGCATAATTACAGGTACTGCTTTTTTTTTCTCTGACGTCCAGTTGTCATAACTAACTCATTATAGGAAGAGCTCACCATCATAATGTAACTCCACCAAGTCTGTTTTTCTTTTTTCTCCTCTTTTCTTTTTGTAGTTTGAATATATAAGGGTTGTTGGGAGGGAAATATTACTATTTCTACATACTAGAATAAAACCTTTGCTCTGAATTCTACTAAGCAGTTTTAGGTAGACTTAAAAACCCTAGTGATACAAGGTAACCAGATCAAGAGCTAGTAGAGCTGCTCTAGTTTTTCTGCTTCAGCTGTTTAATCAAAACTGTTTTTGTCTATTATATAAACTATTGCATCAGCATTCTGCTTTTGACTCTGCTGTTTCTCCTTCTGTTGTGTAGTACGTGCGTGTACCAACTTAAATATATAGAAATTACTCTGTAATTATCTTATTAACAGTTGCTGTTACCTGATCTTTTATTAGGTGCAGATACAGCTAACGTCTCTTTTAATATTGACAACACGTTGTTCTGTTAAAATGACTGTAGGCTTTATCCCTCAAGGGGGTCAAAAGATACCTTCTTCTCCCCAGGCTGAAAGATGGAAGGAATTCTGTCTTGAATCGCTACTTCTGTCTTGCTTTCTGCTTACTATATCAGGTGGAGAGAGCTGCTTCTTTCTTACCCTTGAAGCAGTAAGAGAGCAGCTGTGTCTATTCCTCGGTGTCTGTCTCCTAGATAGGTCTTCTGGTGTATCACATCCGCTGCTTTACTTCGTAGATCTTTCAAAGTCTTTTCCAACAAGGAAATCCTAAGTGCAACTTACTAACAGATGGAAAAATGGTTAGAGTGTTTCTAGTTATATTTCTCAGGGTGAAAGTAGCTTGTCTTTTGTTTCCTCAAGTCATGTAGATGACCCAGGGGAATCAGTCAAGGTACAAAGCTTGAACCTGAAACCTGCAGTTGGGTGTGACAAGAGAAGTCACAGCTCACTTTGTGCTTCCTGCTGATTACCTGTCTCTGCTAACTGTGATTCACCTGTAAGGAAGAAAGTATAAACTAGTTATATGAGTGAACTGTCACGACCTGCTTCCCAACTGGAAATAGAAGTTAGCACTCCTGATAGTGGTTTTGGTGCCCAATGCAGATAACTTTATGCTTTACATGTGGAAAAACAAGAATTTTTAACTTACAAGCAGGCTTTATCAATGAAAGTGAACGTTCAAATGCATCTTTTCCTAAGTTACCATGACTATTTTTTACATACTTGTGGAGAAAAAAAATTGGCATACATTGTATTCCAATAGTATATGTAACATTTGTTGGTTTTTTTTCTGTCCACAGCTTTAATATGGTTTTTTTGAATAGTCTTTTGTGTATGCTGAAAAATGTTGAATAACACTTTCATTCTATGAACATTTACTAGAATAGTAAAATAATATTCACTTACTTAATATCCTTTTTATGTTGAGATTAAAAAGAAAAAACACATCTGCTTACTTCAAAGGAGGATTGGGGGGAAAAAAAATAGATGGTAACTAATTTGAAAGCATGGAATTTCACAAACAGCTTAAAATCTGTATTTTCTTTGGATGTGTAGCTTTTTTTGTTGTTTATGTGTTTTGAATTTAAGGCTACAGAAACTTCAGAAGCAGGCCTGCAGTCAAAACTGAAACAACTGGCTCGGCAAGCATTAGATAGGTGAGTATTGCCACTGTTAGCACAGGTAATAGCTGTTGAGTGTCAGTGCACCCTCTGAGTTGAATTCTCAATCTACTATGTCTGTTCTGTACTGTAAAGTGCGGGGATTCTGACCAGACCACACTCAATTATAGTTTTTCTGGTAGATGGCTGCCAGCTGTTATACAGGTAGATGAAGTAGCTCTTGTGCCAACCCTCTGGAAATCTCATGTAGAATTAGGGAAGGGCTGTGTATTTGTTAGTACCAGTGCACTGTTTCAGTCTTCAGACAGATAAATCTGAATACACTGCTGCTGTTTTGGCTTTTATAAAAACACTGAATTCAGGTGAGTGCTAAGCCTGGGTGTCAGCATCTCTTCATAATGAAGACAGCTTTGAAGCTGGGAAGGACTTGGTTTGAGACAGCAATTTAATCATGTAGATAAATCTAGTGGATGAGAATCTGTATCTAAAACAAGTTGCATGAGTGTAAGTCCAATGTAACTCCTTTTTAAATCAGCGGTATGACAGAGAATAATGGACTGTGTTTGGCTGCTTCAGTATTAGCAGATTTTCAGTGCTTTTCAGTCTGTGTTCAAAAAATCCCACTGATTTGCATGCATGACTATCTCAGAATTTAATGCAGCCACAGAAAAGAAAAAAAAGATGGCTTCTGAATATACAGTCCTCAAGCAGCTGAAATGCTGGCTTTTAAGAATGGTTGTTCTTTCTTCTGCTATAGGATTTGACTAGCAATTATTAAAGTCTAAGAGAAAGCAAAGCAGTAGGTGATGCTGAAACCAGTGTTGATGAGTTTCCACTATAATTCTGCCTCATGGGGGAAGCAGTTAGGAAATTATGTCCTGTCTGTGAATCACTCTAAAAGGGATTTTCTCTCTCTGGGTTTGTGGTCTTTTTTCTGAGGTTCCAGATAATGAATGCTTACATAAATGCTGCTGTTAATATAGTCTTAAAGGTGACAAAAACTTAATGAATTCTGCTGAAAATATCTTTTAATTGAACTGCAAATGCTATATTTTTAATTGATTGTAGAACAGGAAAATAAAGAAATACTGGCATCAGTACTGAGTGATTTTTGATTCTTCTATTGATATTGTTCGTGAATTGATTTTTTTCATAGGAAAAATGATACTGGTCAGCTTGACCATCTGTTCATCCCTTTAAACAAATGTGAGAGCATGAACAAGGAAATAAATGACTGACCATAGCTACCTTCTCATTACGATTGTACACAGAATGCATTTTTCTTTCCTTCAGAGCAGAAGCACTGAAAGTATCAATGTCAAAGTCATCTCAAAAGGAGAAGTCAACTGCTGCTAAACCAAATCAGCCCGTCAGAACATTCTTTCCGCTGGGACCTGACTTTTCTTTAAATGATAAACCACAGACAATCAGAGCAGTGCAAGCTAGTGAATCTCAACGTCAGAGGTACACTGCAGAGGAGATCGAAGTACTCAGGTGAGCAGAGGCCAAGATTTTACAGAGTTTTATCATTTGTGCACACATTCTTTGTGCATCTTGGACAGTAAATTGTTATACGCCTAAGCTTGAGGTGTATGAACAGAGGCTTGGAAAACCACCACTTACAAACTCGTTTGTTGCCATCACCCAAGCTTTAATAAATTCTTGTATTCTCTACAGTATTGTAATCAGTGGTTTTTATTCACAGAGCATGATTTCTAGAGTATGTTTAGAAGACAACTTGTAGCTGGCTGCCAGGAGTATTTTTCATAGCCATATTTTTGTATGTTTGTACCTGATTGAGTTCATGAAAGATCTGACTTTCAGGTGCCCAAGTACAAAAATGGTTTTACGTATATGATACAACTACTCTCTCACAGGAAGTTGAGGAAGCATAGTATACTTCAGAATTATGCCTTCTGTTATATTCAGTTCCTTTTGCATTTGTTTTTATTATAGCTTCCGTAGTAGATGTATTTTAATGAATCCATAAAACCTTTAGGCAAAGTTGTGAGTTTTGTAAACTATTAAAAATATTAATTAAAAACAAAAGCATTGTAACCCTTATCAGACAACTTTCCTCCTTCTCCCTCCACAGTAAATAAGATTGTGACAGAGGTGATGTTCAACACTGTCCAGGATTTGATCTTAAAACATTTAGTCTGTTTATTTACTGTCGCGACTTAAATGGACTAAGGGCATGGTCCTGAAGATAGAAATGTGCAAATAAGTTTGTAACTATATTTTTCTTTTACAACTTGTAGAAAGACTTCAAAAATTAATGGCATTGAATACGTCCCTTTCATGAGCGTTGATCTGAGGGAACGTTTTGCCTTCCCTATGCCATTTTCGTAAGTGCTGTTCAATTACTGATGTTTCTTTGTTGTTGTTTTGAATTCTTTCCAATAATCAGTATTGTTGTGTTTTCTCTTAAAATTGTTTAAGCAGGTTTTTAAGCATAATTTTGGCTGAGGTACTTTAATACTGCAACCTCATTTCTCCAGTCTGATCTTGGGACTGTTTAACGTGAGCTGATCCTGCTCTGCAGTGCCTTTACAGTTGTCCCTGCAAGCCTTCAAGAATATTCTGATTTGGCTTTTTGTAGTATTGGGCTATGCTGGCAACTTGGCTCCATTTCCTGACTCTATTGCCTACTGTTTTTAGTGCTCTCTGTCTCAGTTGTCCCACCTGCAAAATGAAGGTGGTAGCTGTCTCCTCCATTAAGGGCTATTCAGAGGAAGTGATAGAAAACGTTTATGCATGAGCACCGATATAGGTTCACACTACATAGCCATAATAGACAAGTCACCTGGTTGGTGTTTTTTCTTCAATTTTCTACTAAAGGCATGACAATCAGCTATACCTCAATATTTTTCTGAACTGAAGAAGCCTTTTATTAGTTCATCATGTTGAATTAAAGGCAAGAATTTGGGTTTCTGCTGGGGTAGTTGGCTTTTTGGAATTCCTTTTAGTCTCACGAAGGAGACTCTTGGGTTTTATTTCAAGTTTTCAGTGTTTTCTGTTTTTCCCCACCAAATTATCAACTTTGTTCTCTGAATTTGTTTTCCAGCTGTGGAATTGTTCTATGCACATTTTGCACCATCTGTCAGGTATACGTATGACTTGGGATGTCATGAAAAGCTTTTCTATTGAAACTGTTATTTCTGCCTTTCTCTTAAATCTAGTGATAAATGTGGGAAGTTGCCATTATCCCCCAAACAGAAAGCAATGTTTGCCAAGTGGGTACGGCCAGATGACATAACAAATAATCCTACGATGATTTATACTGTATCAAGTTTCAGCATAAAGCAGGTAAGTTGTCCCCAAAGAGAAACGTGCACTGCTAGAGCACATTGCGGGGTATGAGACTGTCCAAGAGAGAAGAGGATTACTTTCTCAAAAAGAAACCCCTAAATATGAGAGAGCTTTTCATGGCTCTCTTGATGTCAATTTAATGACAGTGCCACCTCAAATTCCATGTGTTCTTCAGCCATGAGAATGAACAAGTGTGTTAACAGTGGAAACACTGTGTGTTTTGGGAGGAAAGAGGTTAAGTGCGAGTGAATGACAAGATAGCTGCATTTACCTCTCATTGCCTTCAATAAATCTTTTAACTTACAGAGCAAGCAATGTTTCCTGCTTTTCTTTTTTTGAGTAACTTGGCTTGTCTCCATTTAAATCCTTTCACTATTGAAGGGAATCACTAACTGACAATTTTCCTTTCTTTCCCATGCAACTCATTTTTTTTTGGTATCTAAATATTAGTAAATATCCTCATTGTCATCTTTTCTTTACAGACAATTGTGTCAGATTGTTCCTTTGTGGCATCACTAGCTATCAGTGCTGCGTATGAAAGAAGATATAACAAAAAGTTGATTACGAGGTAAATAGCTGTTATTTTCTAAGATCATCAGACTTTACACAGCTAAGCATTTGCAGTATTTCCTATTTAAATTGCTGTCTGTTCAGCTTATTCATGAGGAATATGCAAAAAATATTTAGATTAGTGTGCTCTACTTTTATCAGTTTTAATTGAGGTTCTCCATCGTACATTTGGGCACAGTAAAAGTTAATGTTTGTTTTACCTTTATCTCCCTGTGAATCTTGAGGCTTTACCACTTCTAAAAGCGAAATTACTTTAAATGTGCTTTGAGAAGAGCAAATAGTCTGGAGGGATTTGTTTTTAATAGAAATTTTACTTAAAATGCTTTGTAGGTTTGTTTCTTTGTTTGTTATGCCAACTGCTGTACAACAAATAGTTGATCTTAAATCTTGCTGCAGAATGGTAACAACACTATCTCAATCTAACTTAACAAACATTCTGTGATAAATCTAGCATGCATTTGGCAGACTGTGCCAGGAGCCCATTGCCAGACAAGTGTGTGAATGTTATTTCTAGATTTTTGTTTTAACCAATACTTGCTAGAAGTGAATATGTATTCTCTTCATGAGCAGGAAGTTCTGTACCACATCTTGAAACTTTTTACTGTCATTCAGGCTAATACTGTATTTAAATAGAATTTGTGTAACTGTAATACATTTAAAAGTAAGACAAATCTGCTTCTGTTGATTCAGCTAGATAAATTTCTATATCACTCATGGGTTTTCTTTCTCTGATTCAGAAAGAACTGCATCAGGTATAAGGTCTGAAAAATGAAATCTATTTAGACATCATTGCCAATCTTAGTAAATTTGAGTGGCTTTTCATGTAAAATTCCATATCTATCTTTTATACTCTATATTATAGAAATCCAGCTTTTAATATTATCAGTGTATGTACAGCAGAGTCACTTACGTCACAATTTGTATGTTGTATTTTTTTTAACAGTATCATTTACCCTCAGAATAAGAAAGGAGAACCAGAATATAATCCATGTGGCAAATACATGGTGAAACTTCATATCAATGGTGTACCTAGAAAGGTAAATGGTTTGGGGGGGAACTTAATACTGTTACTGTTCAAATCATGTATTTTTAAAGCTGATGACCAAAGATATATTTTGTAAAGAGAGGAGATGCCTTAAGATAAATGGTAGAGCTTTATAAACTCACAAACATTGTTTTCTTGGTGCAGTAAATAGTGGAATAAAATAAAATACTTTAGCAGTCACTGTTGCAGTTCATTTTGAATGATCATTGTTTGTGGGAGTTCAAAAATCCAGTGATTGTGTTCATAGACGAGTGGCTTGTTATTAAATGCTAAGATACAACCTGTAGGTTAGGAAGTCTGTTAGGAGCAAAATCCTGGAATCTGAATGGCTGTTAGAGGGAAGTATCACCTAAGTGCTTTCACTGTTCTCCATGCTCTCCAATATATCTCCTGATGACTGCTTTTTTTGGTAGGATGAGTGGCTGTGTTCTGCAAAAAGAATGATCCATTCTTGCATAAATAAGATTTGACATGAAAATGTGCTGTCTCAGTAGTGTATTGGTAATAGACTAATGGCAGTGTGAAATATCTGTGTTGGGAGATTGTTTCAGGCCATGATGAGTACTACAGTAGTAATCAATACTACTGGGATGTATAGTCTGTATAATTTAAACAAGAAATGTAAATGCTTTTGCAACTGCTACTTTGATACTTCTTCCTTTCTAGAGAAAAGAAACATAAATTTGGAACTAGGGACTATGAAAGTGATGTGACGTGCATTTTGGTCCTTTATATTTTGGTCCTATATATATATATCAATGACTGTAATTACTCTGCTGCATATTGAGCACAATCTATGATCTTTTTCCTAATTAGGTGAGGGATACTGTTTGGCCTTTCTCTACTTTTTCTAATTTTGACAGTCTTACTGAGCTTTTCCAGCCAGTGTTAAATACTTGACAAGCAAGTTGTGTCATAACGTCCATTTGCTAAAGAGCAAACCAAGGCAGATGCTCACAGATCCCCCAGCGATGGTGTAAGAGAGAGTTAGCAACAGAACTACTTGTTCACTTTAGGGCAAGCCTCTGATACAGGTGACCTCATCTGAAAAAGTGGTCAGATCTGTGTCTTGGAAGCCATGTACTACTAAGAGTTAGGTTTTGTTATCTTTTTTTTAAATACTCCCAGAGTACTTTATTAGCTCTAAGATAATTTTTTTATTTATTTTGCACAGGTGATCATAGATGACCAGTTACCTGTTGATCACAGTGGGGAGCTTCTCTGCTCTTATTCTAACAATAAGAATGAATTGTGGGTATCACTAATAGAAAAGGCTTACATGAAGGTCATGGGAGGATATGATTTTCCTGGATCCAATTCTGTAAGTACTAGATTATTTCTAATAAGAAAACAATCAGATACTCTCTGTCAAGTTTCCTCATTTCTTCTAGTGAAATCAGAATTAAATGCCTGGGGAGGTAAGTCTTGGATTTCTTCTATGTTTTAATTTTTCTTCCTATCACAAATGTACTTAACTGTGCTTAAGTATGTCAAACTTCATGGGCAGAGTTAAACTCGCTGTGCTAACTGTAGGTCTGAGACTTATGGTTGGAAATTATATGCTTTATATTGCTCCAAACTTTCGTTTAGGTTCAACTCATAATTTTTCTTGCCTCTACCTGTATCAGTAATGCAGATCTTTGGTTTCTAACTGTCATTCTATGAACAGCATGATTCTCTTCTGCCTTGTTAGGCAGAGGAGACAGCTAAGAAAGGAGCAGGCTCAAATACTCTGTGGTTACGGAGGGGACAAGTACTTTGATATTAGAAAGCTTATCTGATTGTTCCACTCATTTATATGAGTATGTATCAGGTTCCTATAGTGTTGTTACTTAATAGGCTGTCATAATGCTGCAGCCAGGTTGTTTACATGGAAACTATTTTTTCAAAGAGCCCAAATAATCTTCATTTGTTACCTAGAAAGGATTTCTGATTTTTTTTTTTCATTCAAACATAGTAAATTTAATGGTGTGTCTTTATTCCGTGTTAGTTGATGTCTTGATAACTGTATTCTTTGTGGATGTGATAGGCAGTTATCACCTTCAGAAATGTGATTATTGAGATAAATGCGGCCTTGTATAAGGGCAAAATGTAGCATACATTTTTATGTATGTTTATGTCAGTGGACAGCTGCTTTGTTCTGCAAAACAATGCTGAAGAAACAGAATAGCTGCTCTACATGCATTGTCCTCCTCTAACGAGCTGTCTGGAAAAACAGCTTGACATTTGGCATTTTATCTCCACCCCCTCTGTTCTCCACTGTATCACAGCTTCGTTGTCTAATTAGGGTTACTTATTGTCTGTGTTATATTTGCAGTTTGCAAAATTCCCACCCACCAGGGCTGTTCATGACTCTTCAAGCCTTTACAGTCTCTGCTTTTTCCTTTGAGGAGCTCAAAGCAGGGGGGGAGGAAGCAATATTTCAAGGAGATAAAATAAGGAGATTAAAGCCTGTTATTACTGAAAAGCATGACAGCGTCAGCCTTACCAAAAAGAATATTAAAAAACTCTGAAACCCTGAGCCTTAGAAGTAAAATGTAAATAATTTAAAATGCATATATAATAGCAAGATTCCAAGTAATCCTTCTGAGACTGTACTTTAGAATTCTATGAATTAAAGAAGTAAGTAGAACATGTCATAGAAGTGATAACTTTTCTAATGTTTTCATACTTCTCAAGTTTCAGTTCTTCATCAGTTCATTTTTGAATTTCGTATTGTCTTACTCTTGAGTCTTTATATGTAGAGCTATTGTAATAAGTATCTTTGGTTTCTTTCAAGGTGCTTTTTTGGTTACCTATTATGTTTTCTTCTGAACGTGTGTATTTCAGAACATCGATCTCCATGCGCTGACTGGTTGGATACCTGAAAGAATTGCTATGCACTCTGACAATCAAGCTTTTGATAGAGATAGCACTTTCAGAATGCTCTATCAGAGGTAGAAGTTTGTTCTTTCTTAACGAAGTAAAATTGCTTCCTCTGTAGTAGTTGGATTACCACCTTAGAATCACCACAGATCCCTCAACAGAATCTTGGTGCTACTACAAATTCTGGTTTATATAACTTCCATACGCTTTCTGGAGGAAGAAAAAGTAATGTATTGCTAACTTTAATAGAAGTGTAAGATACTATGGAATTTTTTTCTCTTCGGATTTGATGGGGAAGATTAAAAGAAAAAAAAAAAACAGCCAATTTCTTGATGAAGAAAATAAACTGTAGAGTCAGAGAAGAGCAAATGAGAACCGCTGTACAATTTAAGTCTTTGAAAAGTAAAAGGAAATATAGGAAAAGTATCCCTCAGAACTTGACCTGCTGTCCCTAGCAAGAAGATCAGTATGGTATTCTTGATCATATCACAAAATCTTGATTATTATGTTCCAGTTGTAAATCTGGAGGAGCAGCAGAAAACCTGTATCGAACTGTGATCCTGATCTTCAGACCTGTTGTACTATAGTTCTACTTACAGTGAAAGATACAGCTGTAAAGTAAATGTCAGCTGACAAGTACTTAAATTTCTTCCACAACTGTTCCGTGCAACCAGTTCCTTTTGTATTTCAAGGCAGAAGAAAGGAGATATTCTGTTGACTGAAAGAACCCCTTTCATGATGGGAGTGTGAGATTATTTCTGTAGTGCTTTTTTAGTACTTTAGGAACTCGCACTTGATTGTCAACAGCTTTTCAGATAGATGTTCTGACATTGCAGTTTGTAGTGTGGCTGCAATTAGAGTGAGATCTAGTCATCATAGTTTCACTATTGTTGTTAATCTGTGCTAGGCTGACGATCTGTAGTCCATTGACCCTGTAAACTCTGTAGGGACCTTCAGAGTGTACTTGGATTTTATCATGTTCTAGGAAGCACAATATCAGGTCTTCACAACAGTAATCACTGAAGTGAACAACTGCAATTCAGAACAATTGCGGAACTCAGCTGTCATCTGACAGTTCAAACCCTGTAGGCATAATACTGAGTGACACAAAAGCTGGAATATAAGCACATGCAGAACCTAGAAGGATTGATTTTTATTTATTTATTTCAAGTTTGGAAAGCCCCATCAAAATCCTGGGGTCAAGAGAGTTAATTCACTGTATGCAGTGATTTAAGTAAGTGTTGATGAAATCTTCTCTGTGTTCAGCTGAAGATCTGTGAGGAGTATTTTTAATAAATGACACAGATCGAATTTTAGAATGGCAAATGCTTATTTTTATGTTACAATGACAGTAATCTTTTATATCACATTCAGTCTGCACTTAAATACTGGAAGAAAATAGTCTGTGTTCTGAAGCATCCTCAGGTCTGATTTCTGCTTACAATAAACAACCTGTATTCCTATAAAGTAGGATCATACTAACAGTGTACAAACATACTATTACAGTATGTGTCAAATGTTAGTTTGCAGCTGTTAAAAATAGCTTAATTAAAATGTTACTTTATTTTAACAGATTTCATAAGGGAGATGTCCTTATCACAACAGCAACAGGTGTGATGTCTGAAGAGGAAGGAGAAAAATGGGGTTTAGTTCCAACCCATGCCTATGCAGTCTTGGATATAAGAGAACATAAGGTAAAGCTGAACATTTTGTTCAGATACCAGCTTGAAACCTTTGTCTAAGATGGATTGCTACTGATCTTTATTTTATTTTGTCTTCAAAAATTGGGAAATTCTGGAAAGCTTAATGATGTTACCCTAGAGTTAGGGTACTATGGTTAGGCTGCGGTTGGACTTGATGATCTTTGAGGTCCTTTCCAACCTGAGTAATTCTATGATTCTATGCTGTATTTCATAAAGATGCTGATCACTATTCTGTGTTCATATAAATGGAAAAATAACCTTGATGAGGTGAATCCAGCAGTTTTATCCTGTGTTTTTTCAGGGGCTTAGATTCCTCCAGTTGAAAAATCCATGGAGCCACTTACGTTGGAAGGGACGATACAGTGAAAATGACACAAGAAGTTGGACTCCAGATTTACAAAAATACTTGAACTTTGATCCAAGGACAGCTCAGAAAATAGACAATGGTAATAAGGCATAAAAAGTCACTATATATTCAAATAATGCAGACCTTGGTGGTTTATCCCTGCTGAAAGGTGGAAAGAAACACTTGAGCACAAGAAACAGGTGGAGTGGGTGAGGAAACTCTTTTGTTTAATGCCACTTCATTTTGACAACAGTATGCATCCAAGTGCATTAGATTTTACCATTTCATTACAAACTTCATGCAGTATGGAAGAATAGTAGACCTGGCTTTTGGTAGTTAGGAGAGATTAGCCCATTATTTACATAGATCCATTCAGTAAGGAATTAGTGCATCCGTAGAGTCTGGTAGTTAAAATGTATATGAAGTTACATTAACAGTTCTAAGGAAGTTATTTTTCTGACTGGATTTATCTACAGATTTTATAGTCTAAGTGTGTAGCTGTTCTGACTATATTTTTCTAGTGCTGCAAGATCTGTGAGTGCCAGTATCAGAGACCTGTTTGAGAGTTCATTTCATCAGGAATCTGTCGGTTTGTACGTGATGGTGTTAGTTGGAGTTACAATTAAATGAGCTATAGAGTGATAAAATAATTACACAGGAATTGTAAAGATGAAGCAGATGTGGGGTGCTGAAGTCCCATAATGAAGTACCTTAGGCATACATTTCAGGATACTCACATTAATTGAATACTTTGCTGTGTTGTTGAAATGGGATAACCTATCTTTTATATATATAAAAACCA
>PPHD01018851.1:0-14361 GCA_002909625.1 Bambusicola thoracicus | reverse complement strand
TTCTGCTAGAAAACTGAGCACCTGAAATATTGTGTGAAAATTCTTGCGTGAACTTGAAGCTTTGGGAAAGTCTTAAAATGGAGCCCATCTTTCCTTCTCTAGCATTGAGTAGGTACTGTTTAAAAAGGAGATTCTGGATGTTTTGTGGGAGAGTTAAGATTTCCCCCATTAATTGTGGCAGAACAAGTGGCAGCAGGCTCTAAAAGACAATTCAGATACTGGAAGGCAAAGTTTGCCTTTGCAGAGGGCTGCCCTGCAGAAAGGAGCCCCGCCTCCTGCTGCCCACCTGTCCCGTGCGGTGGGACAGTGCTGGTGAAGAGGTGTTGCAGTCTGCAGGGAATGGTAGAAAAGGGGAAGTTGTGCAGTTAGGAGGCTGCACCAGTCCTCCTTTTTTCTCTTCTCTGCAAAAGAGCAGTCAGGTGCCATTTGCAGAGAGCATTCTGTACTGTTACAACATTTGTTTTACTGTATGGTTAATCCCCCGTCAACATGGATGCCATAGCAAGATCGTGTGAGTTTATCCCTTTGTGCAAACATGAATATACTGTTGGAGTGATATCCCAAGCAACTACATGTGCATGGTCAGAATGACATCAGCTGGTTAGATGTTTGATTGCAGCCACCTGGGAATGTTTGTATTGGACATAAACTGCACAGACCAGGCCTAAGTCTCCATAACTGCAATCATCTGTGTTGTAAAGAGAATCTCTGTCGATTCTCCTAATCTCAACTTTTCAAACTTCCTGAAGCGCTTGACGGCATCTGTTAAATAAGGGCTGGTTTAAAAAAAAATCATGAGGTGCTATCAAATAACAAATCTGATAGAAATCTAAAGATGTTGCTCAGAACCGATCCTGGAGGGCAGACCTGTGAGAAAGTCAGTGGCTGTGCTGAGTATTGTGGTGATCTGGTTGTTTCAGGTAAACTGGAGAGATGAGAACATCAAAGCTGTTTCATTTTCTAGAGAGATCCACTCTGTTTTTAACAGTGCCTCCTCAATGCATGGAGGCAAAAGGAATGTAATACAGGCTACACCTGTAGGAATGGTAGCTGCTGCTAAAAGTGATTGAACAGATGAGACTAATTTGCAGTGTAACTCAAAATTCTACGTTCATCTACATTAGACACAGACTCTTCTTAGTCCTGAGCTTATAGAAAAGCATGAGACATACCTGTGCAGGTCATACAGATGGTACAAATGCTGCTCCTTTCACTTTCCACTGACAGCACTGAAATATTAAGATAAATTTGTTTAGGAAAACTCAATAATTCAGCTCTTAAAAAAAAATAATAATCCAACTTAATGTAAATGGACATCATAGTAAACTTGTGTGGAAAACAAATACAGCAGCTTGCTAACCTGGTAAGGTGGATTTTTGGTATAACTCTCGTATTACCTGCTGAGGCCTTTTATGTCTGCCCTCACTATATTTTAATGGCTAAGGAAGACCTGGGGAATGTCAGAACACGCTGATGTAGATTACTTGTTTACATTCATTAAGTTCAGTGGTTCATTATGCTTGTAGAAGTTGAGACATCATTGTGCACTAGTGCACATCTTCTCTGTGCAGCTTGCAAAGAGGAAAAGGAAATACTGGTGGTGGAAAAGTAGTTTAGTCTTTAATACTCAAATATGACCAAAGAAATTTGATGAACATTAATGACTGTAGTAAACATCATAAAAACCAGTTATCTACACCGGAGTTATAAATTCATCTGTGGAGTGAGCTGTCTGTAACAGAGCATTGCTCAGCCTTTCATTCCCCAGCACCCATAGATGAGCAGATAAACAGTACTGAAAGCACCAGCTTATCAGAAGCAACCACTGGCCATTATTTTGTGTGTTTCTTAGATAACCAAAACGTTTAATAGCTGATCATTTGTTTTGATCCAAACTTCCAATCTACTGCATCTCAAAGAACAGAGCAAATGTTGCTCTGCAAATGTACATTGGTGAGACTATTCTTGTGCCACTCGATCCTGTTCAAATGGTTTTATTTTCCTGACTGTCGGCTTTGGTTTCTTCTTTCTGTATTTGAAAAAGGATTTTAAATGAATTCCCCCCCCCAAAAAAAATAAGCAATACCCCTGTCAACATGTTGTCCCCTTACTGCTGGCTTAATTTTGTTTGTTGCATGAGGTGTGGCAAAGTACTCCCAAATGACATTCTCTGAGTATTGAAAAAAACTGCTTCCAAGATCAGATTACTCCCTTAGGACATTTACTGGGTTGATATTTACTGTATGGGCCTCACTTGCTCAGACTAAGATCTCCGTCTGCTAGAACAGAAAGTCTCAAAAAATTTGGAGCATATTTTGAAATGTCATCAGAACAGTCAGAGGGCACCTGCAAAAGCTGAGAAGTGTATCACTGTACTGTCTTTTAAAGGTGGCAAGGAAAGGAAGCAAGTCTTGTGGGTATGAGTAAAAGTTGGTTAGGACAGCACCTAGCAGAAGAGAGCTCACATTTTAACTGATCTTCTGTGTGATATAAACAGAAACACTAATGTATCTAGCTATGAATATGAGAGAGTACCTTAATCCCTAATGCTACCTGATTAATTAAGACAGGTGCCCATGGTATTCATTTAAAGTCTGTTGGCAGTTTATATCTTTAAAAGGGTAGTGTTAAAATGAATGTCCATTCATACTTTATATAAAAGTATAACAAATGTGTCAATAAAAAGCTCTCCTTATTTTGGATATGAGTACAGATACTGTATTTGTGGGAGCATCGGGAGTATCAGCAAAACAATGACACAAATAACAATGTATCTGTTACACTTTACTGTCTGTTTTTCTGGCTTGGTTATTTTACATATCCAGGACAGCTGATGAAAACCACAATTGCACACTGCTTTAATTCTACTGTTTCTGTAACAGCTGACTTTTTAACTGTAAGGCTGTGCAAACTGAGCTTTCACTACATACCTCCATTGGTATTCCTGAACCACCACTCTCATTCAGTCTGTCCTGCCCTGCCTCCCTCCAGTTTCCACGGCCTGAGATGCAGTCTCCAAACTACATCCCTTACAAGAAAGCTTCAAACTTTCAGGTTCCAAGTACCTGCCTCTGATACTTCCAAACCTTTGAAGATTTCAGCCCAAATTCTGATGGGTTCCCATGCTCAAATTCTGTATTGTAATAGGTGCTAAAAGCAGAGGCTGCATCTGGAAAGCAACAGGCAGCTTGTGTACACATCTCTAACTGTACAGGTACAGATGCTATGCCAAGACACAAATTAAGTCATTTGGGGATATTCTGGTTGTTTCACTGTCAAACTGTGCAGCTGTATGCCCCTCTTACTGACAGCCATCCTCTCCCTCTTTGCTACTCATGCTCACACATGGTGCGCTTCAAACACCCTGCCATAAATCATTTCCCATATTCTTTGAGGTATCTGCTTCCTTCCTTTTCTCAAATACAAATGGCAAAGGATTGACAATAATCTGGGAAAAAGATAATGTAGCCCACATTTGTTTTAAATTTATTTCACATTATTTTGTAATGTTTTAAGCCCCATATGGAACAATGAGAAGGACATCTGAAGGAATTTTCATCTCAGATCTGAGTTGCTGCACTACAACCATGTTATTCTTCCTATCTGTTTGCTACAGTAATTGCTAGGCACCTCATCCTATTAAAATCCCCTGTGCCCAAGGGCCCCCAATCCCAGGAAGACATATACGCAGTTTATGCCCTTCTCGTTTCAGTTGGCATACTTCTCTATTTTGTACTTAGTTCATGTTATTTCTTCATAGGCCAGAAGTCTGAAGCTTACAGATCTGTCTGTGCGTTCTCCAGTTCACAAGGTAAGGCTATGTGCAACAGGAAGGTCAAATTGTTGAGCCTCACTGCTGCTTTTTTATTAGACAGCTGGAGATAGAAATACCAATGTAAAGACTTGCTTCACTTCTCTGTGAGTGAAGCAGAATTAGTGCTTGAGATCAGGGTGGATGTGGGAAAGTAAGTACGTTGCATCTGTGACTTTATATAGTGATTTGGAGACATCCATTTTGCAACAATTGAGAAGAAATGAAGAAACTGGGTGGGTGGTGTAGAAGAGAGGAAACTGTGAAGAACAAATGTTTAACTGCATTCAATTGTAAACACACTGATACTCAGTAAACAGCCTCTCTGAAGAGAGTAATTAATAGGCACATGTGAAGAGATGGAAAAGAAGATGTATCCCTCTTCATCAGACATCAAAGGGCAGGCTGGACAGTGAGAAATTAAGCATACCCCAAGGAGGCCACACAGCTGAGTGCTCGCTCAGCTAAGAAATGTAATGAGCTAGGAAAAAGGAGGAGTGAGGAGGTAAGACAGGCACTGAGAAAGGAGTTGTAAAATAACAAAGGAGGGAGCAACTTGCTCTGCAAGGAAGGGAACAGCAGTAGAGAGCAGGGAGGTCTAAGCAGGTCACCTCTTTCTGTGGAGGGGTCAAGTTGCAGAGTTTTGGAAGGCTGTTGAGTGATAAGATAGCACAGTAGGTAGCCATGAAAATAAGATAAGAAAACTGAGGAGGGAGGAGGCACTGACATAAATGGTGCTTCACTGTGATTCCCCTGTCTCTTGCTACATCTGAAAGCAGAAAACTGTGGCTGCTGGCCAGTTTGACTGGAATGGTGATAAAAATAAATTATATCCTCTGTTTCCAATACAGACTGAGATGTTTCCAAAAGAGTGGGGGAAGGGTACTTCTTTACAGGGAGGAAAGGTACTTAGAAAATCTAAAATTCATTGTGTGTTCTCTATAAGGTGGTGTCAAGACTGACTCAATAATGTACGTACTCAGCTCCAAATGGGGATTTGGAACTTTCCAACTCTGGGAACGGCTGCTTTCACAAATGTTCAGCTGAAAGAGAAATCCAAGTTCAAAATGAAGGAAGTGTTCTTTTTTTGTCTCTCAAAAAGCACACATGAAGCTGAAAAGAACTGATCAGAGAACCTGAGGCCAAGGAGTTTGAGATTCCCAGTGTCCTGGGTGGTCTTTACTGTTAAATTCTATTAGTGTCATCTGTGAAAAATGTTTTCCTTCAAAACCTAATTGAAACTGGGATAAGATAGACTTTCACAGCTATTCTGATTTACAGTTTAGCATGAATAAAAACCATGTATATTAACAGTATTTTTTTGATCTGAAGTTGCAGATCGGGTACTCCCAGTTTATGGAGAGATGTAAGAAATGGTCAGTTCCTATTGGAGTTTCTTGGACATGCCTTTCTGCTGTATAAGCAGCTTTCATGAGATTAACTAACCCCTCTCAGACACAGCACTAAAAGAGTGAGAAACCTATAATAATGGCTGGAACCAGAAGCATCTAATGCACAACATATCCTGTCTTGCATGAGCTCTCCTCTTGGGTTTGATACATACTGTGGGGATCTGTGAAAATTGAGGATTGCTGTGATTTCTCTAATCCTTTTGGCAGATGTATACCTGCAGGTGACATGCAGAGGGAAAATGTACCTTTTAACATACAGAGATCACAACTGTAGGTCACACAAAGCAGGGAATTACTTTGCATCTTCACTATCCATCCTGCGTTTAGAACTATGCGATTGCCCTGTTAGTCGTTTTCTATCACCCTCCTGCTGAGACAGCAATTCAGGTTCTTTATTTAGCAATATATTGCAGAGCAAGCTATCAGTTCCTCATGAACTGGGAACCAAAGGGGTTCAGTACTTACGGATCTAGAATAAGTACACTATTATTCTTACCTGGATTATTTGTCTCATACCACTAGTGATTTTTCCAGTTTTTGCATATGACTAATGGCATTTTTGGAGGGTTAGACATTCCAAAGTTGTCTACTCCAGGGAAGAAACTTCATGTTTCAGCAACTGCAAAATGTTGGCTGCAGTTACTGCAAAGAATGGAATTGCAATTAAGCCTTCTACAATCTTTACAGGCATGCCTGAAAAACAAAGTGTCAGTACTGCAGTTCTAAGAGGTCAGTAAGGCACTGTTCTTTGCTGACAGACAACAGACTGTGCATGCCTCAATACTCCCACTTCCTGGGCTGGTAGAGATAATGTTTATTGTGCAGCAGAACAGCTTCACTTTTAGGGCAGGGGTGTTGCCTCTGCAGTTCTTTGGAATCCTCTTTGCCGGAAAGCAACCCTGTATTATCCTCCAGAGATCAGCCAGGGCTGGTCTCCCATCTGTTCAAGGATCTGCACCTGTTTTTCATTTTTACCAATAGTGGCCACATGGCCTGAGACTGTGAGGGAATACAAAAAAGAAAATTAATGTGTAGCTGAAGCACTGAGGTTGGGCTCAGAAGTTCTGAGTTCAAATTCTAACTGTGCTGTATAACCTCAGTGAGTCCTTTAATTCTGTCTGCCTTAACTTCATCTGTAAAGGAGGGAAGGGAATGATTATTATTCTGGGGTCTTCCCTTCAGGTTTTTTGTTTGGTTGGTTGGTTTTATTTATTTATTTATTTATTTTTTTTAACGAGAAATTGGAGATAAGTTGTTCTTTCCTCTTGCCTGTATTTCACCAAGTTCATAAGTCTTTACAGAAGTAGAAGCTCTTCAAAAGACGTCAGTGACAATTACAAAGACCAAGCATGTCTCCCATCCATTTCCTTAGCACTCTGAAAAATAGAATTTCTTTAGAAAAGTTTCTCTAGTTCTTCCTGTGTAAATGACAGTATCCCTTAGACATAGCTCCAGTAGTGCAGAACTGCCGTAAGAGTATTTTGAGTGCTTGTGTGCAATTGCAGTATGTGGATCCAGAACAGTGATTCTTTGTTAACCTAAAGCTGAGTCATATTCTAGCTGCAGAATTACATTCAGCTTCAGAGACATACAGAGGTAGCATACACATCAATTCCATGCCCCTCTCACGTCTTGCACTGAAAAGGCCTTGCATTTGACATTTCTTTGCATTCCTTACACTTGCTTAGAAAACAGAAAAAAAGCTCTTGCCTTTTCTCCCTGCTCATGGTATTTATTGCTTCATCAACCAACTCTGTGTTTACACTCCAGTACAACAATTTGGCTGCAGCTTGTGTTGACAGCCTGTAGGTTGCTTCAGATGAAATGAAGAGGGTAACTGTCAGGTGCCATGAAAGTTCTTAGCAGCATGTGGTAATACCATGAAAACTGGGGACGTGCTGACCTTGCTGAACATTGTAGGCTTCTTTAAAGGTCTCTTACAGATCTCAGTGTCAGAGATCCTTGCAAGTCAGTCATGAATTCCCAGCCCAAGCACCACTCATGTGAAGTATATTCTCACAATTTTTCTGATGTAACTGGGGGTTTAGTTGACTACAACTGCTCTCAGAGACGCTTTTCACCTTGAGCTTCACTCAGCTTCTATTGAAAGCTACTGGGATTTGTCATTGAATTCAATGGAATTAAGCTTAGGCCTTTATCAGGAAGTTTGTTGTTTGCTGAAAGTTTGATTTCCATGTGATATATCTGGAAGCTTTCAATTATCGCACTGCTTTTGAAATAGGAAATTGACAAACTGTTATCTCAGGGAGCTTGTCAGGTTGGTTCCATCAGATCACAAGTAAATTCATACCAAGAGGTTGCTATTGAATTCTTTACACTTGATCCTAGCTGATTTCTTTTTCTTTCAATCATATTGATCCTTTCCTTATTGAATAATTCCTTTACTCCTTACCTGTAAACTCCTTGATGATCCTTGAGGTCCCTTCCAACCCTAGCCATTCTGTGATTCTATGGTATCAGTATGTGTCACATATTCAAATGAAGGAGAGAAAATTTGTACGTTGTTGCAATAAGACTTCTTTTAAATAGGTTAGATTATCTTAAATTTCCATTCATCTGATTAAATTGTTTGCTATTTGTCCTGTACTTTTAACTTGTTTTAATAAGGAAAACTACTTAGGAAACTCTGGCAACCAGAGTGTTAGGTAACTAATGAGTCTCTGCACTTCCAGAAGATTTTGAATTTATAACAATATTTGTGACTGTGCACAGATTTAACATTTAGGTAGTTATGTTTCTATCAAATTGTCTATCTTTCCTACCTCTATTAAATTAAATGAAAAATGTCATGATTTTTAAATCAACTGAGACCTAAATATTAGGCGAGTATGAGGAAAATCTGCTGGACAATGCAGGGGGACTTTACTGTCCCTTATCCCTTCTAGCATTTCCCAAAACTCTTTGAGTGGAAGAAATTAGGTCATTTGTTTTGGATTTCTAGGCATCAAGTAGCTCAGTTTGAGATATTGCCCCATCTGGAGAATCCTGGAGCCCTACATTCCTCATTACATGCCAGACAGTTGTGAGGGATCTTCCAAATATAAGATCTATGGTATATAAATAAAAGAACAGATATTCATGAATCTTTAACTTTCACCCGCCATAAGGAACAGAACATCATAAATCTAATAGTTTACTATGATCCTACTTTTTTCCCTAAAATTAAAATCTACTGGTCAGATTGCTTTGCTGAGTTTATCTATCTATCTATTTATTTATTTGGTCTGAAATTTGCGATGGGAATGAGCAGGTATCTCACATGACCAACAGTTTAGGAGTTTTGTGTCACCTTCAGAAAACTTCAAGAGGCTTAAGATACAATGTTATCCTGAGCACTACCCATTCACTCCTTCACTGGCCAGCAGAGACATTATGATAATTTATTTTTACCTTCTGCAAGCTACCAAGTACCTCTTAAAGTTATTGCATAAATTCAACTCAATGGAACCAATATATAACGGTTAGAACTCAAGACTGATTTTACCACATCAAATTATGGAAGGCCCACTGCAGTACAAGGCTGCTTTTCCTCAGTGTTTAAAATGTGTTTGTCATCTCCCATCTGAATTCAGTTGGCTGTTGTTTAATGTCACTGCATGTTACTTTTCCTTCACGTCTTCCTACTGTTTAACTGAACACCTCTATGGTATCTCCTTGTAGATCCTTACGCGCTGCAATCAACTTTTCCTTCTTAACAATCTTCAATCAAGTAAGTATTTCACATCTTCATTCGTAACTCTACTATTTTCCATGGTTTGGCTTATACCAATTTATCCAGCTTCTACTGACATTAATCACCATGCTATTTTAAAATGTTGTGCAACAAGGTGATTTTTATGTTCTCCTTTAGCAAAGCACATTTGTATTTTCCATCTACTTTATCAAAGTTATCACAAGCAACTAGTTTTCCTGATTTTGGAATGATCTTAGTAAAATTAAGCCCTGGATGGGAAGACATTTGACAGAAATTTGTAAACTTTTTTTTTTTTTTGATGTATATAAAATGCTGCTGTAACATTTGCTTTTCTTTTCTTGTTCTTTATTTACTGCAGTCTTTGACATCTGTCCTTGTCTCTTTTCATCAAATATTTATCTGCAGCAGCTGAAAGAGCCTTATTTGTTTTAATTAAAAATAAGACCACCAAGCTGGGATCACTTCCTCAGCTCTTCCATGGTTTGCAGAGGCAGACAGTAGATCTTGTGAGGTTTTCCTGAGGGTGGCCCACTGACAGGCTTTCCTCCCCTCCTTATATCTTTCTTTTTTGCACTGTGTTTATTTTTGGATGGAGAAATGTAATCAGAGCCATATTCTGAACAAAGAAACATTTTACAGTTAACGTGCATGAGAAAGAAGGAAGATCATGTTGTGTTTTGTTTGGTATTACATTGTAAGAAACTGTTTTCTAATTTGTGGTTTCTGGAATGGAGTTATTGCCACAGAAACATGGGAATTATCAAAGCAATAAAACCTTTCGTTTAGCATGCAGGCATCTAAGCACCAGGCATATAAGGAAAGATACTGAAACTCCACTGAGGATGATTGAAATATATTTTTCTTACGCTTTTTCCTTATCTGCTAATACCTGCATCATGATTTTTCTTTCATTCTTCAGTGCTGACTTAACTAGAAGAAAAAAAAGCATAGAACAAAGAAGCAAATTAAAATAGCTCATGTGTCTACGGTTAATATTCTGAGTTCACGATAAAACCCGATGCCTGTTGAAAGTTCTAGAGCAACCCATGGTGTTTGGGACATTATTTTCACTCATGACTTCTGGAGATGTGACATGACTTCTGGTCTTTCCTGGGATCTCAATTAACTTGCACTGCATCACTGACCTTTCTTGATCATCTTGATTACCTTAGTTCTTGCTGATGAGACAGACTTTTAAATTAAGGTTTTATGTTTATTTATTTAAAGTGGAGGAAAATGTCTTGCTTTTTTATCTTCTCACTTGCATGAGGAAAAGGAGTACTTACACTTCTCACTTACATGAAAAGTAAAAATTAAAGCAAGCTATCACTGTGAATCGCTAAACTGTTACATCCTTACTTGGCATCCTTATCTTCAAGAATATTCTTCTTTCCATCTATCCTGGCAGTAAGTTACAGCAGAGTTATCCAGTGCTTAGGCAGACATTCCTCATGGTTGTCTGTTAGCTTCAAAATGAAAAGATCTACTTTCTCTGGATGTGTAATTTGTAATCTGTTGTTGGAGTTTTCTAAATTTGAAAAAGCTATTCAGTTAAATTCAAAGCCTATTAGTAACTTATGTACTTCCTAGCTTATCTCATAGGCAACGCAGAAAGGAAGAAAGGTTGAGGGGATCTTACATACCAAAAAGTATCTCATAATAGCATGTATACGGACTGCTCTGAAAGTAATGCCTCCTATTTTTATTGTGTTGGCCCACAATGTCAGAGGTGGATGTTGGTGGTATGGCAGTAGAGGTTGAACCTTCCCGACAGTATTCTGTTTTCCATTACATTTTGTTGCCCCACAACAGATGGCAGCAGAGGGGCATGATGACAAAGTAGCATCTGACATGAAAGTGCGGATGAAGCAAAGGTGTGGAGGAATTAAATTAATTCCTCTTTGTGGAAAAATGGCACCTACTGATGTTCACTGATTTTTGTTGAATGTTTATGGAGCCAAGCCAATGGATGTGAGCACAGTGAGGTAGCTGGTGCGTTTCAGCAGTGGCAACAGTGACAGTGGGTCATCTCCACTGGTGCAGATTGTTATGAGCATTACATGCAGACTCTTGTTCATCACTGGTGAAAATACATAGCTAATGCTAGTGATTATGTTGAAAAAATGTATTTTATAGCTGTGAATTTTCTCTATCAAATAGTGTTATTATGCTCTTTGTATCTGTAGCTTGAGAACCCCAGCAAAAGTCAGCAGATATTTCTGTTCAACATTGACATGACCAACTTCATTGCATTTTTCTTAAGAGGATTTGGACCAGGACTCAGTTTCCATCCCTGTATAACAATCTGTACATCAATGTGCCACTACTTTTCTGCTCATTCACATGTGTATACACAGCATATACAGTCTTACTTGTGTCCTTCATAGCAATAGCTGTGGCCTGCAAAATGTTGGACAGACCAGAGAGAGTAACAGCAGCTATAGAAACCTTTACTTCACTAACTTTAGGAGTGAAGTACTATGTCTCCCTACAAAGTGAGATAAACTAGAACGTCAGAGCAGTTTTCTGTGTGCCATGTCTGAAGACTATGCACTTGCTAGTGAATCCACCTGTATACTGAAAAAAAAAAAGAAAAAAGAGGAAAACTTGTAGTTTACCATCTTTGAGACTTGGAGAAACTGTTTAATTGATGCAGAATGCTCTGATGGTGGTGTCTTGTAAATGTAAGAATGCCATAAAAACTGTAGGTGTGCTTACTGACTGTAATGTAAGTAAGTGATAAACATCCACTGAAAGGAGAATGTCTGGTGTCAAGACTCCTTTAGAAAAATAGGGGCAAGGAAGCTTAGTAATTCACAGAACATGCCCAGAGGGACTATGGCACTCATGGCTACACAAAAGTCAGTAACTGATTCTTGGGCAGAAAGGTCAAAAGTTTTCTTAAAATTGAAAATTATATTAAAAAAGAGAGGGTAGGGAGGAATGAAGAAAACATAGTATTGCATTGTCTTAGCATGAAAATGCCTACAACTATTACAGCAGCTGATTCAAAGCGAGGCTTACAGAGCCATTGTACTCATTCATGAGAAGCCTTACTTAATGCTCCAAATCAAGATTTCCAGGCATCCCATCTAATCTTCTAATCCAATAATCCTAAAATCCAGCAATTAAAAAATGTTTTGACAAAGCAACCTGAGGCTCATTCCTCTAATTATGCCGCACAGTTTAAGCTCACTGACTTCAAATACATACGTTTGCTCATGCAAAATATGTATGCAGTGCATCTGAATCTACTAGATTAAGAGACACTCCTGCAGAATGCAGCCTATTAACAGCTTGGACTGAATTGAAACTAGATAAGACATCTTACTACCACTTTGTGGAAAGTGTTCTCTTAACCAATTGTTTCCTTGCTATGAATGAATGCAATTATCCTTCTAACATCAAGTCATACCCGAGATCAATTACTATTTAAAAAAACCACTATTTAAATGAACAGTATTCAATAAACAGCTTCTAGAAATCCTTCTCATTCTGTCATTTGGATTGGATTTCTCTTTAATCTCTGCCATTTTGCTGGTGTTCCCCAGCAGAAAGTGCAGTCTGATAATTCAGAATGAGAGAAAGGAAGTATTGTTCAGGTACAGAAGCCATGGGGAGATTAGAAATGTCAGTGATGTAAAGAATTAGTATTATGTGCCAGTTAACTAAGATAATTACAAAAATACTTCTACGTATTCTTCTTCTGCTAGAATTATGCTTTATCAAGGCTAATTAATGCTCTTCCCTACTCCATTTCTAGACATCAAATCATTTCTTCCATTATTGAGCTTGCTTTTTGGTTTGGTAGCAGATATTAAAGCTAATGGAGATTTGATTAAATTCCAATCTCATCCTCAAAAAGGACTCAAGATACCTCCCCTGACATACTAGTTCGACAGATTGCCACTTGCAGTCTTGACCTCTCCAGAAGGAGGTCCCAGTGACTAGCACCTCACACTGAGTTCTTCTTTGTGTTCTGCTCCATGTCCTGACAATCAGTCTGCTTTCCTGCCATGACTGTAATGTTCTGTGGGAGGATCTTTAGGGTTGCAAAAGGGTTCCCTGAAACAAACTAAAGGGTAAACTAGAAGCTTAACTACTAACATCTGAAATGGCTGGTAAATGGTACTTAGAGGAAGGTGTCTGTATTTCAGGCACCATAAAAAAAAAAAGTAAAGTGATGAAAAAGTGGAGTGAGGGCCAGCTTACCAGGTGTCAAGTGATACCCAGTTTATTGTCTCCCTCAGCTGAAGCTGAATGAAGATGAAAAGATTGGTGAATGACTGAGAAAAGAATTTCATGGCAGGCCTGTGGACTTGTGGACAATTTTGGACTTGTGGAGAGGAATGCAAAAGGATTTGCACTATTTAGTAACGTGTGATAAAAATGTGGAGTGCACAGGGTTTGCCACAGCAGCTGGAATAGAAACTAGGGGATATATAGAACCTGTTGTAGCAGAAAACATACAGGAATAATGTACAGGAAAAAGTATATGAAATGATGTATAAGAATACAAAGGTTAAGGAATACAAAAAGTAAACTGAAATCCGTAGGCAGCAAAGACCATGCAGATGATGTTCTGGATGCTTAAAATGAGTTCAAAGGGTACACATTTCCAACTGGCCTCAAGCTGCCTTTTCAGAATCCTAAATCAGTCTCAGGTTAAACATAAAGCCTGCACTAAAGCAGCATGTCTCTGGCAAACTACTTGTTTGCTAGCAAAACAAATTAGAATATTTTCTCTGTGAGCTCTGTTGACCTTCAACCTGGTAAGAGGATAAAATGTTAAAAAGCACAGAAATAGACAAGAACATTTTTTACAAGTGGAACCTTCATAATAGCAAGACTATGTCTGTGTGACAGGAGGGCTTTGGGTTGTTTGCTGTTTGTTTGGAGGATTTAGGAGGGTGATGAACAAAGCAATTGAAGGAGACAAAGACATGCAGCTTTTTTGTTGTCCCAACAATCTAAGGGAATTGAATGCACTGGAGTGCCTGGAGTTGTTGTTATAATCCTTTCATTAACCCTTGCATTCCATAAGACCTCAGTTTTCCAGTGGATGTGAGCTGCAGTTTGCTTGTGTCTGTGCCCACAGTTTTCATTTGATTTAATGTTGGCTAGGAATCCTTTGTAGCTTTTTTGTTTCTTTTAGAGGCATAGAATCATAGAATGGCCCATGTTGGAAGGGACCCCAAGGATCATCAAGTTCCAACCCCCCACCAACCTCCAGATCTGGTAGTAGTCCAGGCTGCCCAGGGCTCCATCCAGCCTGTTCTTGAGCACCTCAAGGGATGGGGCATCCACAGCCTCTCTGGACAGCCTGTTCCAGCACCTCACCACTCTCTGTAAAGAGCTTCCTCCCAACATCTAATCTAAACCTTTTCTCATAATTCTTTTCTCAGGACATGTCCAGTTTTTCC
>PPHD01018850.1:0-14362 GCA_002909625.1 Bambusicola thoracicus | reverse complement strand
GAGTGTATTGTTCCTGTATTCTTTTGGTGGTTCTTTGTTTGTTTTCATTTTTCCCCAAGATGTAAGAGGAGATGGGTTTTACTCCTTACTCTTTTACAAATGCTATTTCTTAGTACCTCTGACTGTATGCATAGGATGCCTGTATGTGTGCTGGTGAAATTTAATGCACAAAGTAGGAACTTTCGTTGTTGAGTTATAAGCAGTGGTTGTCCTGGATGATGATGGACTGACTAACACCTCCCAAAAGCTCCAACACAGGAGGACTAAAACCAACTGTAGAATTGCTCTCCAGCCCACGCTGGCTCTTGGTACTTGAAGTTAAGACTACCTTCCTTAAAAGATGTTAACCTTTTTGGCACTATGGAAAACTACTGACTGTTAAAGGCTAAAACTGTAAATGTAACTAAAATTAATGGTGCAACACAAGTTTTCTTTATGAAAGATGATTTCTTTTTAGTTAATTTTATTATGGTTCTGCTTAACTATATAATTCATGCTAAAATAGGTATAGGATAGTCTGAACCAGGGAATTCCTTGAATGAAAAACATCTTCACTTGCTGGGAGAGTGCAAGATTATTTTTAGCGCTTTATCTAAATGCACAAATAAAACAATCTTTAGTAGAATTTTTCCATCATATATAAAAACTACAGAAAATGTTGTGTTTATTATTGTCAGAAGTACAACTGTTTTAAAATGAAATTGGTCTTTGGAGTTTGAGTGTATGAGTGGCTGTATAGATTAGACTGAAAAAAAAAGTGGGAAATGATTAAGAATCCCAAGACATTTTTTTTTTAACTTTTATTGCTTTTTTTTAGGAATAGACAATACTTCTTAGCTTTTAATTCATTGTTAGCTCTGTGAATTCATTAATTTCCTGAGATTTTTATGATAGCTAAAATTTCTTAGATAAACAGAAGTTAGATAAACAGAGCTCTGCTGTTTAATTCAAATTGCTTCCTATGTAGTTACTACACATAAGAAATATGTTGTTTGTGCTGAAATTGTATAATTTACTGTTTTTGTTTCTTTATCTACTTATTCAAGTGGTACAAGGTCTTGCACAATGCTGCATGACTTTCAGGAAGAAGGCAGTAATAGAAAAATATCACTGGTTATATTCTGGTTGTCACATCTGCTGTAGTTGGGGTTGTATTCTACTTGGCAGTACTAGGTGGGTTACATGGAAGCAGTGTTGGATATTACGGTGTTGGCTCACCAGAACCAAGTACATTTCTTAGTTAAGTCCACCTTAGGCTTACGTACTAAAAAGAGAAATCCCTTCTTCCACAAAAATGACCGAGACTTACTACTTTCTCTGATGTATTGGAATAGGAGATCTAAAAAAAAAAAACCAAAACAAACAAACAAACAAAAACTAGCATGCTATTCCATTGTTTTGCAAGGTGTTAGGTCATTAAGCAAGCACTGGGTATACAAACACAAAGACAGTAAAAGCAACACCTGGCTTCTCATCTAGACTGGAAAGGATAGCAGAAATTCTTATGGTTACTATTGCTGCAGTAGGAATGTCTATGATTCTTGATTTCTGTACCTGGCAGTAAGAAAAGATCTCGCCAGCACTTTTCACAGGAGACAGTGCTATTTTTCTTTCCTTGTATAGGGAAATTAATTGTGTGTGTAGCTCCTTCTCAATTTTGTCAGATTTGTAGGTAGAGAAAAATTAACAGACCTTTATATAACACAAAAGGGATTAGATATGCTGGGTTTTAGTTTGTTTTAATTAGGAAAAGAAAAGAGAAAAGGCATGTAGAATCATAGAGTTGCTTAGGTTGGAAATGACCTTAAAGATCAAGTCCAACCACGGCCTTACCATACTACCCTAGCTCTAACAACCCTCCACTAAATCACATCCCTGAGAACCACATCCAAACTGTTTCTAAACACATTCAGGGATTGGGACTCAAGCACCTCCCTGGGGAGCCTATTCCAGGGCTTAATAACCCTTTTGGTAAAGTTTTTCCCGATATCCAAACTAAACTGGCACAACTTGAGGCCACTTCCCCTCATCCTGTTACCAGTGAGATCAGCCCCACTCTCACTGTAAGCACCTTTCAGATATTGGAAGAGAACAATAAGGTCTCCCGTCAGCCTCCTTTTCCCCAGACTAAACAGCCCCAATTCCTTCGGTCTCTCCTCATAGGGCATATTCTTCAAGCCCTTCACAAGCCTTGTTGCCCTTCTTTGGACCTGCTGTAGCACCTCCATGTCCCTTCTGTACTGAAGTGCCCAACACTGAACACAGTACTCAAGGTGAGGCCTCACCAGTACACCTAGGAAACTGAAATGTTTGAAAAGGTGTATGGCCTGAATGTTCTGCTAAGGTGATGGGGTTTTTTTTTTGTTCTTTTGTTTGACTTTGGTGGAGAAAGGGTTGCTTGTTTTCCTCTGGTTCAGACTTCTCGCCCTAAGTGAGATTTACATGACACTGGTGTTTATAGAGAAGTGATTTCAGGTTATATTTTGAGTCCTTGTTGTCCATATTTTTTTTCAACTAGCATGTGACAGGAGGGGGTAGGATTGCGACTGAGTCACATTGAATTTGGTTAGTTGCTACTGGAGAGAAGGTGCGAGATGACTGAAGTAGAGTCAGCTCTTTAAGGCATTCACTTTGACATGGGAAATCCTCAGGAATTTCAGTACATGGTTGAACGCATACTTGTTTGTTCTTGATTAAATAAGGTGTCCGTTATTCTGAAAAATAACCATTTAAAAATTACTTTTTGTAGTTATGGAGTGTTGCTGTGGGAACTGCTTACAGGAGAAGTTCCTTACCGTGGCATTGATGGCCTTGCTGTGGCTTATGGAGTTGCTGTCAATAAGCTTACTTTGCCCATTCCATCCACTTGTCCTGAACCATTTGCAAAACTAATGAAAGGTATATATGATTTGTTTTTTTTTCTACTTATGTATTTGGATAATTAAGGATTTGGGGTATGTATCTTTGTCTGTAGTAGTCATTGGATTCAAAATAAACACTGTATTCGATAATGTACTGCGTATAAAATATTTTGTTACTTTTAAGGCAATCTGGTATTACAGACTGTTGAATGCTTCTGATCAAGTCAAGCAGCATTACAGTATGCCATTTAAGTTTTTCAGTGGTCACAGAGTATACTTTTTCCCTAATTTTAATGGTTTGTCTTTACACTCAAATTGCATTAATTTTCCTAAAATATGAGTCAATACAAGATAAATACGATACATTCCCAAAGGGAAGAACTGCAATTAGCATTTTTTCATTATTTTTTCCTGAAAGTAAAAAATGTTTTTGACATGTTTTAGAGAGAAATAACTCTTGCTCACTAATGGCTATTTCCTCATGTGTAATCTCTTTAGATTTTGATAAATTCCTTTTCTATGTAGTGCTGCTAGTTCAGCTATTTGAGATCCTAAAGACTGAGGTGAAAAAAAATCTGATTATTAACTAAAAACAGTCTTGAATACTGGTAGGTAGATATTGATAGGTAGATATCACTTACAGAAACAGAACTAGGGAAGCCTTGCAGAAGTTTATGGTGCATTATAACTTAAAGTGCAATAGCAAGTAATGGGAAATTCATTTTATTCTTCAAAAAGTTATATGTACTATTAAGCACTGATGGGATTCTAATAAATTCTAGAATGCTGGGAACAGGACCCTCATATCCGACCATCATTTGCCATAATTCTTGAACAGCTTACTGCCATCGAGGGGGCAGTAATGACTGAAATGCCTCAAGAATCTTTCCATTCCATGCAAGATGACTGGAAATTGGAAATTCAGCAGATATTCAATGAATTGAGGACCAAGGAAAAAGTAAGATCATTTTCCATTTGCATGGCAGTTGAAGGAAGTGTACATGTGTTGTGATAAAGCAGACTTAGATGTAATTGTGGCTTCTCAGAATAATGCTAGAAACCTGATTTAGTTGGTGAGACACAAGTGAGAGAATAAACTACATGGAGAAGATTAATTCTTATTTGAAACAAGTTGTTGATTTAGTTACCTATTTTTGTTGGTGGATGTGCTATTCTTAAATTCCATTAATGTTTCTCATCAGTATTTTTGACAGCACTTTAAGCCAACTTGCAGCAAGAACAAAAGGTTTTATTATCAGTTTTCTTGAATTACGGACAGTTTGCTTTTCTCCTTTCTTCTGTAACCAAATCAATACGGTTCTGACTGCTGAAACTGTAATTAGAGGTACTTCAGTTGAAGCAAAATGTTAAGTCAAACAGTGCATATGGGATCTGTCAACCTGACAGATGTATGTAGTTGGTTACCATCCTACTTATCTATTCTCTGTCCTCTTGTTTTGTTCTTTTATTTTTCCCTACCTCCTGGGTATTATTAAATGTTAAGGCCACCAGTCCAGAATGTTTTGGCTGTTTCTCCTTAAAGCTCTGCAGTGTCTGAAACTATTTGTCTTCATGTTTTGCTTTTAGTTGTCCTTTTGAATCACAGTTAGAAATGCTTCTAGCAGAAACTGATGCCTTCCTTGCAGATCTCTTGCAGTAATACAATTGCCTGGTATACCTTGTTATTTTTCATTAAACAAATATGTAGTGGGTACAGAAGAGAACTGAGGGATTCGTAGAGAAATTCTTATGAAACGTTTAAATGTTGACAGTGCCCCACACCTCTTTTCACCAAATGCCAGAGGTGGCTACTTGTGGGCTCTTAGGTGATGTTGGATGAGATGTTATGGATCTTCTGTAGTAGCATAGTGCATGTGGTTATTCAAATTTATCAATCACTGCCAAGTTTTGTAGTATTCTCAATAATAGTCTTAATTATTTCCAATCTGCTTTTGTTTCTACCATCTTTTTTCCCCTCTTCCATCTCACATCATGGAATTGAGCATTTGTTAGTTGTGTTATCCATACGTTCCCTGCCTACAGATTGTTGGAGCAAGGCTGTGTCCCTCTAGCTGTCAGATTTCTTCCTTTCCAGCTGAATTATGGTCCCTCTACAAAGAGACTCTCATTTTCACTTGCTGTGAGGCCACCAGCCTCTGCCGAACCTGCCATAGGGTGTAGCTCTTTTTTTCCCCTGCAGTAACTGCTCAACCAACCATTTTCTCCTTTTTGCTATGGGAGCACTTGGAACAAGAAAAGGCATTCCCATTCAGGTGTGTGTGTTTATTTTCTGGAGGCATTAGTCCAGCATGAGATTTTTCTCTTGAAGAAACTCTTACTGGCTAAATCAAGCTGAGTACTGGCACAGATTCCTGTGGGAAGAGATATTTTTGGTGTAAAAGTGAAATAAGCCTAATTAGGGAGAGGAAAAGATTCATGAAATTTACTTCTATGCCAAATTAAGTGCACCTCTAGAGGCATCTGCTCTAATTAAGTAAACTTGTTGAAGAATGAAAGCATGTAACTTTGACTTAGATGAGTTATTCAAATGTTTGTGCTTGCTTAATTTAGCACATTATCAATTTTACCGACAGGTACTAGGGGGAGAGTCAAGTTTAAGAAGCATTTATATAATAATTATAATAAAATGAAGAAAGAACAACAACAACAACCCTGTGTGGAGTCTCATTCCCTGTGAAAGAGAAACTTCTGTAGCTGGAGGAATTTCCTCAAGGGCTTGCTGTAAATGAGTGATGGTGACACCCACTTCAAGAAAAGATTGCAATCTTTTGTGATGAGCATTCTTGAGCAACTTAAATATAGAACTCTTTCCTAGCTTCCTTATAATGAGTGTTGTAATTGGAGAGTGGTGTAGAAACATTGCATAACTAATTGCAGTAGGTCTATCTTTAATTAGTTTATTTGGAAAAGAGTAAATACTAAAACTCTCAGTGAGGAAATGCTTTCATTTTCTAGACTGTCTGCCTTTTCAGTACAGACCTTCCGTTTTTTCCTTGTTACCGAGCTTTATGACCTGGGTTTGAGGATGACAGGAGCATAATCAAAGAGTATCTCCCAAAGCTTCATGGTAATAAACATCCTTTCTATTTCAAACTCTGATGTACCTTTATCCTAAATTTGACTTCATCTGTCTTCTGCTTCCAACTTTCTTTGTTTGTTTGTTCAGTTTTGACTGGACAGAAGGAGGAGAAAAGTAAAAAATTGTCAGTAACCTCTAAATTAGAAAGTGTTAGAAGTTATCAAACACCCAAAATTTTACTTGCTGGCATGAAGACAGGCTCCTTTGAATTCCCAAGGGGCATAATTACCTTTTGCCAAGGTGTGTATGTTAAGAGTGGATTTAAAAGGAAAAAAAAGTGTTTTTTTTTTCTAAAGAAGTTCTGTTGAAACAGGCTCACTCATAGCAAGTTGTCTAAAATGTGTCAGTCAATTAAATTGAATTTGAAACCAGTGATAAGCAGTACGTGTATGCTAATTGTAAAGAAAAAAGAAACAAGTATCTCTCTGAGGAGCAACTGCTTCTCGCTGAACCAGAGTTTAATTTGATTCAGTGGTAATCTGTCTTTCTGAAATCTGGAGTCTTTTAGGCAGGAGCAGAGGGGGATATTTTTTGCACTTGTTTGAGAGCATCAAACTGATATAGTTAAGAAGCCACCTTATTCGGAAGAAAATGGGTGTTGAACGAGCAGAATATTTGTTTTATGCTGGTAGTCTTTTAATAAAAGCTGGACATTAGGTGGGGAATAGTGCTAGTATATGATGTTGGTGGATACTGATGGCCAGAAATATGCAGTCTGCTCTTCTTTTATAGGAACGATGTATGGTGACTGAATGAATGAGTTGTAATTAGGGAAAAAAGATACCTAAATATCCTAAGAGTTCTAGATAGCTTAATTTCCACTGCTGAATTTTCAGCTGAATTTCAGTTTGGATAGATTTTACACAATCATCCATCAAAATGAAAAAGTTACCTAGTGAGAAACATAGTATCAGTCACACCAGTCACAACTTCTCCTTTTCTCATCTCTTAAAATTCAGGCGTATTTTGACTGATTTTTTTTTTAATTATTATTATTATTTTAAGTTTAAGATAAAGATCATTTTATGATTGTAGGATTACAGCTGTTTACACTTGGGAATTGATTTACCCTAAAAATTAATGAGCTTTGTTGCTAGTGCTTTTTCTTCTGAGAAAGGAGAAAAGAAAAAACAAATCTAAAAGGCAAAAGAACAACTATTGCATGGGCTTGATAGTTTGAGAGTCCATGTGGTGCAATTCAGTGTCTAGCTATTTGATGCTGTGCAGATACCTGCTGGATTTTAATTAAGAAACAGCTGTCTTCTTAGTTTATCCTATTACACTAATTCTCATTCATTATAATACTGATGGCTTTTTCAGATAGAAAAAAGCCTAATACATGGCTGAAAAACAGGAAAGGTTAGGAAAATTAAGATGAATGCATTCGCTTGTGTTTTCATCAGGTCATTCTTTTTTATTTAGTGTATGGAAGCTATCTAAGAGCAGCCCTCGTGGGATGGGAGAGTCTCTGATGTGAAGTACTTAAAGAACATTTTGTGCTAGGCTGTAAGCTGATAATCTTTGGTTTGATATGTTGTCTCCACTTCCAGTGCCTAGCTTAAAGTATCTCAAGTTAAATGCTTCAAAGGAAATCTGTATAATGCTTGTTTGCATCCAGATACAGAATAGAATCTTCACTTAGGCAGAATGGTGGACTGTCAGGTTGTATGTGCATGTTAAATATATATGGTGCATCGTGAAAACAGATAAGGAAATACAACTTACTGAATACTTGCAATATCCTTTGATACAGCTTTTACATTGTTACTCAGTTTCATTTGTGCAAATCCTACTTTTAGGAGCTTCGATCACGAGAAGAAGAGCTGACAAGAGCAGCTCTTCAGCAAAAATCTCAAGAAGAACTGCTTAAACGACGTGAACAACAGTTAGCAGAACGTGAGATTGATGTATTGGAGCGTGAACTGAACATCATGATATTCCAGTTAAATCAAGAGAAACCCAATGTAAAAAAGAGAAAGGGCAAATTTAAAAGAAGCCGGTTAAAACTTAAAGATGGACACAGAATTAGTTTGCCTTCAGGTTTGCAGTTTTCTTTTAAGTTCACAACATATATTATGATTAAGTATGCAGTCTTCAGTGGTTAAATTTTCAGTATTGGCTGATATTTTCATTCACTTCTAGTTTCTTCTACCCCAAATAAGTGCAAAGGATGTGATAAGAGCCACTTTTACATGCCGTATTTGTTGAAGTAGCCCTCATTTCTGAGGAATCTTTCACCTGATTCAATCAAATCCACTGTTTCTGGAGGGAAAGCATGAGAAATGAAAGATTTAAGGCTGATCTGCAGTTTCAGATTTTTGACACCTTTGTGCCTATAGAGAACTACCTTTTTATCACATCACAGCACTTCATATCAAATACTACCGTTTGCCTTAAGCTTGCAAGTATCTAGTGGAAAAATATTACTTCATAAAGACATGAAATATAAATTTAGTAGATGTAAATACGTTTAGATAAAACCATTGTGGAAGAGGTGTATTTGTAGGGGATCAGAACATTCTGTCATCTGACTGATTGTGTTGCCTTATTAATATTGCCACTAGATGTCACTAGGCAAACTCAAGACTATGCCCATGATTTGCAAGCCTTCACCAGTGTTAGTAGTACCCTGGTGTTGGCTGGATCTTTCCGGTAATTTCCAGGTCTGTCAGTTTATTACTAATTCTCCATGTACTTAATGCCAAGTTAACTCACTGTGGACCGAACTGTAGCTGTCTGGTAGCTGGGAAGAGACAAAGAATGCATGAATATTTCAGCATATTTCACCAATGCTGAAAACAGTGTCCCATTTCACTTGCTTTAAAGATTATAATAACAAAATTACTACAAACCTCCAAGAAAGGCATGTGAGCCTGCTCAAAGTTTCAGATATTGGTTTAAGCTCAATCACAAGCTTAAACTTAATATTAGTTTCTTTTTTCCTGATTCTGCCCATACCTTATTTGAAAAAGTGATAAGTTTTATCCAGAATATCACTTAGTTCTTTGTTGTCAAGAATCATCAAGATGAACTTGTCCTTGAGACAGTTTTGTTGTAAGAAAAACATTCAATCTAATTGCGTTGTTGATAGGGATTAGAGAAGGGCATATGATCAAACTTAAATTCATTACATTTTTTGTCCTTTCCAATATATTTTTTTTTTTTACTGCTTTGATGGAAATACTGGTAATTCTGTATTTTGGTGTCTTGAATTTCCAGCATGTCAATGGCTATGACCTCTTTAATGTAATATATTTGTTTAGCTTTTGTGACAACCAAAACTTTTGAATTACAGCTTGCAGTCTGGATGTGTTTCAGTTTTGGATCCAGATAGATGTAGCTCCTTTCATTGTTGTTACTGCAAACCTATTGTACACAGTCTGTGAGGGTGTGAAATCATACCTGTTTGAAAAAAAGATGTAATTTGTTGCATTAAGGATCAGAATTTGTCAGCATATTTAGTATGAACGTCTCTTGTGTTATCAAAGTAAGTCATTACATAATTGTGATTTAGTAGTACAACAGTACAATGAACTGAAGATTCTTTATTTAGAACATTAACTTTTTTAAATTATTTCTAATAGATTTCCAGCACAAAATAACAGTGCAGGCATCTCCTAATCTGGATAAAAGGAGGAGTTTAAACAGTAACAGTTCTAGTCCATCAAGTAGCCCCACGATAATTCCTCGTCTTCGAGCTATACAGTGTAAGTCTCCAACATTTCTGATTGTTCATCCAGTCAATACAGAATGTTTGTTTTATATCCTCACTGAAACACATTGGTAATCTTATCAATTTCAGACAGGTTTCTGTTCTCCAGGACCCTTATCTTGTTCTAACTTTTGTAAGTTGTTGTTTGATGAGAAGGAAAATCTTGCTAAAATGCTAACTAATTTTCAGCGACTCAGAATGACTGTGGATGTTTTGAATCATATATTTTCTTAACTTCAGAAATTCATTTGTATGCAAACTTAAATAAAACACTGAACAATCAAAATTTACAATGGCAAAATGTGCTTAGATGCTTTGCAGGATGGAAAACAAATTTTAATCAAGTTTACTACAGTTGCTGAATGAAATCAGTAGTTGTTTAAAAAATAAATGAAAATATTCAGGGAATGAAGCAATATCCTAAACTGGAAAAGCCGAGTAATCAACCAGCAACTCAGCTTGCTCAGGAAAAAAGAAAAGTAAACTAAGTAAATATAAAAACAGAAGAAAATAAAGATGAACTCTTACAATCTTTTTTTTTTCCAAACAAGGAAAAGAAACAAAACTAATGGTTCTTGTGCTTGCCAATCTACATTATTCTCTGTATAGTGGTGACAGAAGAAAGATGTGTTTATGCTAATATGGTGGAGGTAGCAGTTATGAATGTGGAAGGAAACCTGTCATGTTTTTATAGTAGAGCCCACCTTTAGATTTGAGATTACTGTATGTAGATAGGGGTAAGTTCTTATGTGATTCCCTGCCTGCTTTTATACTGCCTAATCTGTTGTGCAGAGTAGATTATCTGGTTGCCCTTATTTAAAGTGGAATGTTATGTGAGATGGAAAACCCTCAAGTTTCTCTCTATTTAAAATCAGTAGAACACGTTCCAACTGGTTGTTTGTGGATAGGGACTAACTGTTGTTGCCAAAGGAGTTTCTCTTAAGGAAAGTACTTCAGAATCTGTATCAGATATGCATATAGAGGAGGATAACTCGATGTGCTACTGCTGGTTTTGTTTTTTTTTTCCTGCATGCTATTTTGTAGATAGTTTACAGGTTTCTATTTCATTTTTTAACCTACTTGAAACTCCAAAACTTGGATAGAAACCAGATCTCTCATCTTCTTTGGAAATATCTCTGCTTTATGAAGACCTTTTCATTAATTATTCTCTAAAGGTGAAGCGCTGCCTTTTCCAGTTCAGTAAATACCAGAATTGTTATTGCCAGAACTCACACAGTTCACTGGGTAAATACTGTTACTACCCATATGTTGTGTGTAATGGAAAGATATGGACCAACTCCATCTTGCTTTTCTTAAAACTTTTTTCTTAAAACTTGAGACTGAAGGCCAATTCTATGAGGAAAGCTGTGGTGGACTTTTTTTGTGGAGTTTTTTAATCTTTCTTACTGCAGAAAGAAAAGAGGTTTTCCAATGTGAAATATCATGACTACATATAGACAAGACTGTCCTGTTTTATCTATCATTTTCCTGGTTCTCTGTAGAAGTGCTTGGAAGTGCAATAAGTTCCTGGTATTGGCACAATTCTGAAAACTTGAGATTTTTATTTTTTGATTTTTTTTGTTTGTTTGTTTGTAGTAGTTTGTTGGTTTTTTTTTTTTTTTTTGTAATTCCTATCTGTGTAAATTATAACAGTGTCAGTCTAAATCTTTGCGTAAGTGCTCAGTGCTGCTGGAGACTTTTTGTTCTCTTTGAGCAGGAGTTTGTTTTTGTAGGATTAGAGCATAAAGGATGACATAAAGGCTCTCCTTTAAAAGAAGCACTCTTCTGGTTTTGATTTTAGATCCCAAAGCGTATCGCATCTATCAGGAGTATCTAGGGTGAAACAATTTAGCTTCCACACCCTTCTGCACCTGTGCAAAATAAATTCTTTCCCACAACAATGTTTTAACTTGATTTCGCTTCTAAATGTCTTTGTTTCAAGAAGACTTATTTGAACAGAGGTGATTTGAGCAGGCATTTCTAACAATTGGTTGCTCAATTGCTTCACTTTGTCATAAACAATTCTAGCTTTCAAATGTAAATGCTTTGAGTTTTAAAATAAGAATTTAGTTAATTGTAAATCTTGTGGCTAAAATTAAGTTCAGCTACTTTTAAAAGCTTTATAAAGAAGAGGCGAAAAAAATACATGTTCAGTAGGTCCTGGAACTATGTTTGAAATAAGGGAGTTTAAAGAAGGCAGGTAGTTTGTTGTACTACACAAGCAGCTGTGTATGGTGAGGGATGACAAGTGCAATGGTTCAGGAGTAGCTGAACAGCTGGCAAGAAAAAAACTACCTCATTAATAATGCTGTTATAACAAGCTAAGTTGTAAGCTAAGAATGCTGTAAGCATTCTTGGTTGCTGTCAAGTTACTTCTCCAGTTAGTACATACAGAAGTCTACTTGCCTGGGACTGGTCCTAGGAAGAAGAGCCTGTAAACCCTAGAGTAAAAACCCTCTATCAAAAGATGCTTAGAGCCTTTTTAGGTTTGGGCTTTCTGACCAGAAGAAGGGAAAAAAGGTTCCTTTCTGAAACCAGCTTGACTAAGATCTCTTAATTTTTCTTCAGTGATTCCCAGTACAGATACACACACAGCTAATGGCCGAAGAAACAGTGTATATGTGTACCAGCAAGATGTAGATATCACAAGTGAATATGAACTTCCCAGTGGGGTTATGAAAAAAGGCAAGATTTTATTATGTTTCAAAGGTGCCGGTTCTGTTTAATTTCCCAGCTTACCTGAAGTGACAGACTAAGCATTTAATGAAGAACTGATGCTTTACACTCAAATCATACTTTTAATGGGAAAGAAAACATTAATCATTCTCACAATTGGAATATTGTTTCAGTTGATACCAATTGTTCCACAGTGTATATTTTCTTCAATGGAATTTAAGTGCTCAGTCTAATTCACTTGTCTAAATTACCTAAGTATAAGGTTCTCAGTTAAAGGGAGCAGATAATTTTGTTACTTTGTCTTTAATTTGGGTCTATTGTCAGCTCATAAATTATTTTTCTTGCTTGCTCATCTTTTGGTTCAGTGCAATTTGCGTGGTGTTTTTTGTAGAAGAGAAAGTCTCAAATTTTGTTTACTACTCTTCGTGTTACTGTGTCAGAATGGCTTTGTGGTAGAGAGAAGCTGTTCTGTCCGTGTGTACAAATTATATATATATATTTATAGAAAAACTACTTACGTGAAGGCTTTTTGTGTTTTTAAATCCAATCTCCAGTAACTTCAGATGAAAGCAACAAAACTTGGGGAAGGAGCACAACTTACCACCAAGAAGAGTTTGAAGAAGTGAAGAGAAATTTTAAAAAGAGAGGTTGTACATGGGGACCAAGTTCAATTCAAACAAAGGATCGTGCAGATTGTAAGGACAAGTATGTCTATTGCATTTTGTTTGATAACACTAAGCATCCTTGGTAACTAAATCACTGTAGTAGGTATTTATTGCCTCCCTTTCTTGCCTTTCCTCAGACTGACTTGAGGAACTGCAATCATAGCTCTCAGTAGTCTCTTCCAATGCAATTACATAAGACTGACTGTATACATGAAGCACAGTGCACACCAGCAATACCCTTCACACTAACAAGCAAAGGTTAAGAGTTCTGAAAGTCAGTTGGGCACATTTACTTTCAGATTTTTTTCTGATTGCTAAAAATTGGAGGTTGGCTCTTTTCTGATGAAAGAGATTCTCTTCCTTTTCTTTATATAATTACTTCAGTCAGTCTTTTTTCTTTCTGTGTGTGTGCGTGTGTGTGAAGACATCTATTCTTTTGCCTGGTTTGTAAGCTAGTTGGATCCAGACCGTCTTATTGAAACTGGCTTTGTTATTTTTGTTTCTTTGAAAGTCACTGTTTGTGATTGTAATTTGTGATATTCGTGTCACTTCTTTGAGAGTGCATCTGTTGTCCAGGTTTTCACTGACTTTTGTTCTTCAACAGATAGTGAAGGTCCATTTTTTATTGACTTTTTTTAGGTTGTCATATCCTGAAACTTTCTTGTTAGTAAAAATTCCTGATCCTAAGCTATGTATCAATTTATAGTCTTAAGACTGTGCTATTTCTTACATGCATTTTTTTTTAACTTCAAGAAGTTTTTCTGTTTTCAAGTTATATGCTAATTGTTTATAGTTTGAAAGGAAAATGCAATATCTTTCTTTTTTAACTGTTTATAAGCTCAATATCATCCAAAATATCAAAGTACCTTTCATTGTTTCAGAATAAGACCCCTTTCAGATGGCAGCAACCCCTGGTCAACACTTGTAATGAAAAATCAGAAGGGTGTTCCTTTAGCTTCACTGTTTGTGGACCAAGGTAAGAGCTACGTTTGAAAAAGTAGAAGTTATTCCATGATGGCATTAAGTCTGTCCCAGTGTTATAAAGCACATTGAGTTCCTTAAATATTGTGTACATTGCTACAGATATAAATCCAATGCAAAAAAAAAAAAAATATAACAACACTAAGTGGTATAATCTTTAGCTTTCTATTGCTAGCAGCTAACAAACAGACATGTTGTATGAGGTCTGCCATATCATGCGGATTTTTTTCCATGTTTTTGAGTTATCAGGCTGATCTATGTGTTAGGTCTGTGGTTACTGTTGTTTAGATTCTTCTGTAAGTAAATACACTGACATTTTAAATAATCATTAATGACTTCTGTTGTTAGTGGCCTCTGTGTACTCAGT
>PPHD01018848.1:0-14363 GCA_002909625.1 Bambusicola thoracicus | reverse complement strand
GTATCAGTCATGTTTTAATCTGCCCTAAAAAAAATGAAGTATGTTTTACCCCAGGTAAGGTTTTCCATATATAAGCACACATACATGTAAGCCAACAGCTTCCTTAGCTTGTAGGGATGCTGCAGTTCTAAGCCACACAAAAATACGTACTTCACTGTAATTTACAGTCATTTTAAGCTAGGGATCTGGGCATTAAGAACCTTATTTTCCTGCTCTTTTGCTAGCTGCACAGCCCTAAGAGAAGACAGCCTACCAACATCTTACTCTCTGGTCATCAGCACAGATCAGTCCCACAAGAAAACATTCGCTTTCAGCTGGATCTGCAATCCAGCACACTCCTTCTAACGCTCAAGGCTATATACCTGAAGGGGCCTTAACTCTGAGGAAGACCAGGAGTTGTTCCACCCCTGCGCTGCCTCCACGCACGGCCGCTGCTGAGCCCCGATCCTCACGGAAGGAAAACCCGCCCACGCCTGGCCGACCGCTCGATGCCGTTCCGGCTCCTCTCAGGAGCGCCCTACCCGCCCAGCATCCCGGGGCGGACATTTTGCGCGGTTCCCGCCGCACTACCACAGCCCCGTGCCGCCATGAGGAGCCCGCTCCCTGCTGCCCGCCCGCCACAGGGCCTTCCTCACGCTCCCTCAGGGAAGCACTCCTCAAGAGGACGGGTTTTCGTTCCGCATCAGCCCCACACCGGGTTCCCCCGCCATGGATGGCAGCGGATGCTGCACACTTCCCCACCACTCACCTCACGCGTCGCCTCCGCAAAGGGCACGCAATGTCCGCCCCCGAACTTAAATAGCGCTCGGCTCTCGCGAGAGCGGGCGGGGGTAGGGCCCTGTTGGTCGCGCGGAGGCGGGGCGCGCCGTGAGGAGAGCGGGGAGAGGCGGGGCGGGATCGGGGCAGTTCTGTGCGCTGTAACCCGAAACGGGCGCACTTTCTGGGCTTTCCCTGCCGTTCCCGTTCGCTGTGGGATTCTGGAGAGTTATTCTTGCAGGTTTGGCGCTTGGGCTCTTTTTACCCTCACTTACGTGGCCCGATTTTCTTCTTCTCGCACCCGCGCTGAGTTCGGCGGCACGTTGGCGCCGTCCCTCGCGGTGCGGGGCTGCCGGCTGCGCTCTGCTCTGCTGTGCTGTGCGGCTCGGGCTGTGCTGTACTGTACTGTGCTGTGCGGCTCGGGCTGTGCCCTCCGCCCGCAGCCTTCCCGCCGCTGCCGTGGCCTCCCGCCTCTTCCCGGCTGAGGATCGCGGCCGCAGCAGAGACGTCCCCCGGCCTTTTGCTGTCCTCGGTGTTATCGCTGATCTTGCTGGCTGCTGTCTCCAGGTTTCCCCTGATACTTCCTCCCCCTTCACCCCTATGCGTTTTTATCCAGCTGTTAACTTCTCCTTTCCGTTTTCTGCCCTTTCGCGCCTGGAAAAGAAAAGCTGACCCGTCTTCCCGTGTTTGTTGTCGCAGTGCCATCCCGGACCTCTTATTTGCGTGCCTTTCCCCTTTCCGTCGGTCACCCAGCAGCGCTCCCCTCAGAGCCTCCTGCACTACCGCCGCTGTGGAGCTCCGCTACCACCGATCTGAGTCACCGCGCTGTGCAGCGCTCCTCTCCCTCCCACAGCACACAGACTCCGCTGCAGGCGCTGTCCTCGCTCTGCTCGCTCCCTGAGCCGCTTCCCGCCCGCTTCCAGGTCGGCCGCCGTGGAGCAGTCGGGCGCTTACGGCACGCGGAGCTGCTGGCGGTCTGTGGTGAGCCGGCCGTGCTTTTGCTCCTTTACGCAGCAGGTGATGGTCGGGGTGTTGCATCGGAGCCTACCTGGCTGAACTGCGTCCAAGTCTCGTCTCTGCCCTTTGCACAACGCCGGGTCTGTTTCAGGACGTTTTCAGCTGGTGTCTCAAGGAGCACAGCGTCCTTCTGGACTCGATTTACAGCAGCGCTGCTGGAGCTGTTCTCTCTCTGACTTAAATACTCCCTTTCTTATCTCAGTGCGCTCTTAAAAGTCCTGCGCTCTGCCTCAGTCCATCCCACAGCAGGCACCACATCCAGCACGTTTCCTTTTCCTTCAGTCAGAGAAGGGAGAATCACCCATGGAGGTGGATAAACCCAACTCAGATGGAAATCACTCGACATAGATAGCTTTCTTTCTTTCTCTACTGCTTGATCCAGGAGGACCTTTTTTTTTTTCCTTTTGAGAGGAATGTCATTAGGTTTTTTGCTTTTTCTTCCAAGGCCTGAGACCCATTTTCTGTTGTGTGCAGCAGACATGTGCCTAAGGAGTTAATGATTGTTGGGGCTGGTTTATAGGTAGCATGTAACCAGCTGCTTGTGCCCAGAGCTGCTGGTTTGCCCTCGTCGCTGATTATGCTGTTGCATGGCTGGCTGAAATAGAGCTCATCTCAAAAGAAACTCCAACATTTCTGTTCTGAACAAAGCTTTTTGTTAAGGGCTCTGTACTGATATTGAGCCCAATGCTGTAGAACTTGCTGCTGTTTTTTTGTTTTTTTTTTTTTGCTTTGAGACACGGCAATAGCTTCTTCCCCTTTGGAAAGGAAACACGTGCCCATAAGAAACTGGGAGCCAAGGTTGAAAGTCCATAGTAGCCAATGCTGGAAAAGTAAACGTTAAGGTAGCAAAGACACAGTGAGGCAGTTGCTGTGCTTAGAAAAGCCTGGCTTTCTTCCAAAGCAGTGTGACTTTGGGCTTACAAAGGACAGATAACTGAGCTGTCCCTCAAATTAGATTCAGCATATTACATATTTTGTCTGCACTGAGTTGGAAGTTTTTGGACTGGCACATGTAATGCTCTGAACCAGCTGCAGAGCTGGTAGGCACACCTTCTTCCAAAGCACATAAGAAAACATTCATCTTGAAGCTGTCAGTTTTCCCCTCAATGGTATAATAACAATTCTACTGTTGTCTATGTATTCTTGTGTGAATTTGACAGATAAATTGCATATTGAAAACAGCTTGTTTTAATCGCTAACCCATTATCCTTGTTGACAGATCAGTCACTTCTGCAGTGTGTTACACTGTAATTTCTAACCTGAAGAAATCAGAACCAAAGGGGCAATGGCGAAGGTCGAAAAGTTTGCTTTTCATGTTCCAAGCCTGGAGGAGCTTGCTGGAGGTAAGTCATGTAACCTTCATAAACTGCAAATATGTTTTTCACACTTTCCTTAGTGCTCCCAGCAAATCCTCTGAACAGCTAATGCATGCAGAATGTTCTTGCTGTTGGCCCACTGGGACATAAGGAAAAGCCCTGTTTTTCTATATGCTGTTACTTCTTTGAAGCAAAGGATGACTCCCCTTTCAAAGCCCCGGGTGACATTTGAGCACGTGAGCAAGCTCTCAGTCTTTAACCTGCAGCATCCGTAGGTCTGTATGAGGGTTGTGAAAGCTTGACAATCACAGGCTGGGGTTAATTACACAATTGGGATCAACTGTCCTCCTCTGCCTCCAGTATTTCTTTTGGAACTGCTCAGAACACACCTTGCAAGATGCAGCATGGTCTTCTTTCTTGAGCTCAGCTGGCTCCTCTGCTGGTGACTGAGTTAGAACCAGACCACGGGGACCGACTTATTTTTCTTTCCAAAGTCTTCACAAAATGCACTTAAAGCTTCTTGTTAAACACTGAACTCGTTTAAGTCAGAATCATCCCTGTTGTTGAGGTGCTTAGGCAGGTTTGGGGCCTAAAAACACGGATATGAAAGAAAAGAAAAAGTTCAGATTTGGGATTGGTCTTCAGCTCTGTTTGCTATTTGCCCTGTATTGCCAGTGGCACTTGTCAGAAAGTCCTCTCATGGACAGAAACATGGCAGTGCGTATGCTACAAGAGCAGGTGTTTCCAAGCAGCAGTCAGATTACAATCAGACAAAGGCAGTCTACTTCATATATTTTTAGTCATCATCGCTTCAACTGAAACTTACGACTTCTTATGTAATACTTGACCATGGTCATAAATGTCTGACCTTGTGTGGAAAAAAACCAAAACAAACACTGCCAAATGCAGTTTAAGGTTATCCGTGTTACTTCATAGGTGTTGTACTTAAGTGAAAAGCTTTGTGAAATTCCCAGTCGATGTGGTAACCGGCAATGCTCTGAACAAGCTCTTGCTGTTCTCTAAAGCTCTGGCTCTAGAAACGGTGCACCTGCAGGCACTAACACTTAAGTCACTAAGAGTTTCTTATGGTATCTGTGTATTCTTTAAAGTATCTTGCTGAAGTGAAGACTAGGCACAGATTTGTTAGTGGTTTGTCAACCTCTCAGTAGTTTTTCCTTGCTAATAACTTTGCCTTTACTTATTTTTTAATTATAGTTTTGCAGAAAGGACTTAAAGAGAACTTTGCTGATGCCCACGTCTCTGTTGTAGACTGTCCTGATCTGACTCAGGAGCCTTTCAATTTTCCTGCTAAAGGTAACGTGGTGCTCTTGACTTCTGCAGATCTCTCTCTAAAGCTACTAGCAGAGTTCAGGTTGTTTTCCAGGTAAAGAATTTGTGTGAAAGGAAAACCACGTTTTATTTCTGCATTTGGTAGTTGATGAATGAACGAGCACAAATAATCCAAGCAGTTGTTCTCCTTTCTTTTCTTAACCTATGTCTGCAATTCTCACTTATTTCATACACTTCAATTAGTGTGCTCAAAAGGTTTTGACATGGAGTTACCTTCCAGCTGGATGAATGTTTTAGATCCATGACAATCACTATCTGAACCTAAGGAGCTGTGCTTCCATTTGTTTTAAATTCCTGCCATCCATATGTTATAAGTTAAACTGGCTTATTTTGTGTGGGGTTTATAGTCTTTGACATCAGCTGTCTGGAAGGCAGGTACCTCATCTGTGCTACTCATGATTTCCCTCTATCATCAGTGTAGTGCAAGAAGCACTTTGAGAAGGCATTTCACACCCAGTGCATGCCCAAAGTCATACCAGGTACGTGCCCAAATACATGGGATGACTTGGGCATCCAGCACTGCGGAAACTTCCCAAGTGGGGTCTCCCAATGGGAATGTCAACTAAGTGGTGAGAGCATCTTACTGGGGAAACAGCCAATGGCAGTTGTCCACAGTAAATTTGTTTTGCTCTTATGTTACAAGTTGACTAGCATTAAATTCCTCTGCTATGAACCATTTTATGGCTTACAGTCCTTACGTTTCTTAATAGTGCAACATCTTATCTAAGCATGCTAGAGGAGTAGTGATCTCCAGGTGTGTTAGAGGTTTGAGGAACCTGTTCTTTGGTGTGTTAGGCTGCATGCTGATCTAAGATTGTCAGGGAAAACACTGTACCGAGCTAACTGGCTGTATTCTTCCAGGAATCTGTGGAAAGCCTAGAATAGCAGATGTGGGAGGTGTTCCGTACCTCATACCACTTGCACAGAAAGAAAAAGTGAGTTGTTGGTTTTTTTCTTTCCTGTAGCTATGGGATTTAAATTCATTCGTTAATAGAAAAGCAGTATCTTGTTGAAATAAAATCAATACCCAGGACTAACAGATACCGTATGACTCCACTTGTGAAAGAGTTTTCCATGCTTTTTAAGGTTGATTCTGATGTATATTAAACATAGACCATGTCAGGAAGTCTTACACATCTTAGCAAAACCATGATATGCTGGCTGATGGTTCATCTATGCTTGCCCACAAGTACTGGACAATACTGAAAGTACATGATCTGTGACAGGAGCCATGGAAGGAACTCAAGGAGCTTGACTGCACGTTTCTAAATGGCTTGTTGTACGGCAGTGATTTCAAGTCATGCTTCTTGGTAACAATTGGCTGTATCTGTGTTTTCAAGTCAACAGCAGATTGACATTTCTGTCCATTTCCAAGGATATCGTGCCTCCTTTCTGACACCCAGCCCCATCTGTCTCGTATGTTGTGTTTTTTCTTTTATGCAAATATCATTTTCAATGCAAACAGTAGTTCAGTTTTTGGGTAGAATGGCAGGGGGACATACACACAGACCTTCCCTCTCAGAAAAACAGGTAGGGATGTATCCATTCTATTACTATCAAATATGGTATTGTTTAGACGTGGGTGCTGTGTTCATCCTAACTATCTAAAATACTAATGAGAGTGTTGTGAATGCACCCAGGGGTTACAGTGACAATTGGAGAATGACTACCCCAAACCAGAGCACCACACCACAATCAGACTTGTATCTCTTTTGCAGGTTTATGATCTAAATACTGTTGCAAAAGACATAGAGCTTCCTGGAGCCTTCATTCTTGGAGCTGGGGCTGCTTCATCGAGGGTTCTTGGTGTAAATGCTGAGGTCAGTAGCTATAAATGTGATGGTTCTCAATGATTTAATTGAAGTATCAAAGTAGTAGAGTGGTATCGTGCTCGATGCTTCCTACTTACAACAAAGTGATCATTTAATAAACACTTTTCATGCCAAAAGCTCATAAACCACACAGTCCGAAGCTTAAACTGCATATATGTTAGTTAGATTCATTATACGGACTCTTACTTACTGTTATCAATTTGTTGCATGTTCTTTGTCTCAGCTTATCCCTATTGTGCAAACGAAGAATGAAAAAAAGCCTGCTATAAATGGGAGCTACGTTGCTCAGATAAATCCTGCAGATAAAGGATGCCTGCTCGAAAAGTATAGCAGTAAATACTCAGACTGTGAATTTGGGCTGTTGGCCAACCTTTATGCCAGCGAGGGCCAACCTGGTAAGGTGCGTACTTGGATCAAAGGTGACTTCTCTTGTAGAACCTTTTGCTGATGGGAAATTCATCTTTCAGTACTCTTAAATCACATTTCTGTGATTATAGTAAAAGAGCAATTCCATGAAAGGAATATCCAAATGTGAGAAGCCATGGCTGATGAACGAGTAGAATTGCTGGATACAGAGAGATGTGTAAAATGTTGAGGAATGAGTGATAGTTTAGTAAAACTTTTCCCTCATAAATCATCCATTCAAATCCAGTCCAGACATACAGTGACTTAGGGTTATTGTTATACAATGATTGACTTGTCTTAGGGTTTTTCTTTGTAGAAGCTTTACCCTCAACACAGCTGGCACAAAGCAGTGCTGGCAGAGCAGCCAAAAACCAGATTATTGCATGGAAACTGAGCAGCCTTCTCTTTCCAAGAAATTATAACAGAGCTGAAGCCAGCCAGTGGATGGAAGGGAGTTACCTATACAGTTGTTTTATGTGTGAGTAACTGACTCAGTGCCCTTCACAGGCAAAGCCAGTGTTGAACAAAAAGTCAGAAACAAAGTTAGATCCAGCACTTGAAGGATGTGGAGCAGCAGTTCTGGGGGAAACTCATGCTTTGAAAACCTAATCTTAGATTAAAAGCTTTCACAGACCTTTGCAGGCCGTTGCTGTAGGAGACAGCAGTGATGAAATCACTTTATCCTCCAGGTTGTTGAAGTGAAAGCCAATGGAAGAACCGGGGAGCTTAACTTTGTGTCTTGTCTAAGACAAATTTTAGAGAAACACTATGGAGAAAAGCCAGTTGGGATGGGTGGTACCTTTATCATTCAGAAGGGAAAAGCAAAAATTCACATTATGGTAAGTTGCTCTCAATTCATATAACTTTTTTTTACCATTCTGAAAGCAGAATTAGAAATCAAGGTATAATTTCTTACTGTCTTGACTTTTGGTATTCTTATATTGTGTAAACTTCTGGGATAAGCATCATATTAAAGTAAGAAGCAAATACTACAAAACTGACGTAACAAAACTAATGGTGCTGTCTCACTTGACCTTACTTCTTTGATCTTTTCTTCTAAAATCCATGGGCAACCACAGAAGGAATTGTATGACAGTTCTAAAGTGAAAGAAAATAAAACACAGTAACTGAGATGATGCCTACAGAAAGCAAAAACCATTTATTTTTTAAAAATACAATTGAGCTTCTAAAATACCAGGAGGAAAATCATCACTTCAGCAGTTGTCCCACTGGGTATCTGCGATGAAAGAAGCGAGATTCTGGCCACTTCCATTTCTGGCAGAAACAGAGTAATGGGCTTCTAAAAGGCGAGAACAAATTTCAACAGAATAGTGGGGAGGAGGAAGGTGAAGGAAAGTTGCTAGAGAGAAGAAATGCCTTGCTGTAAGTATCTTCATCTTACTTAAAGCTTTTGCTTTTACTGTAGCCTCCAGAATTTTCTGCCTGCCCTCTGAACACTGATGAGGATGTGAATAACTGGCTCAAATTCTTTGAAATGAAGGCTCCATTGATTTGTCAGCCAGTAATCGTTTCAAGAGATCCAGTGAGTCTTCTCCACATTTCTAAGTATAAACTGAGTCATTTTGTAATGAGTTTTGTCTTGGGTGTGCTTTTCCCTTTGAGAACAGGAGTGTGTATATACTGTCTTAAAAGCTTTCAGAGGGAGTGTGATAAAATACAAGCTTCTCATTGCTGTCATTGGTTTCAATTGAGCTCGGCCAACCAATTCTGGAATGTAGTGAGTGTTCACAGTGGATTTACCTGAGTGGTTCTGTTGCAATTGTGATGTGCAGGTGTTTGCATCCCAAAACTATCAGCACGGTTTGCATTCACAGCTGGCCACATCAGGAAGAATGTGAAGAGCATGGGAGTTTGGTCAGTCACATGCTCATGTTGTTCACTTTCAGAGGAACAGTCTTGGAGAGTGCTGTGTCAAAGTGTCTGCAGCACGAGTCTCAATTGCAGATGCAAATTAAAGCCTGCAAATCCTCATGCTGAAAAGATATTTAGCATCTTTCACAAGCACTGAAATCAACAGCAACAATTCAGGGTTCAAAAGCCATTAAGATGTTCACCTTTAGGAAGACTTTGTTCAAAAGTAATCAGGAAACCATACATAAAAATGACTGTTTCGTAAGTAACAATGCAGCCATAAATGATACTTAGAAAAATAATTTTCCAGAGTTAAATGAAACGTGCTGTTGGCTTGGATGCTCTCAGTGGTGAGATGTTGTGTCTTGGCAACTTTTGGTTGTGTACATCTTCCCAGAATCTGTTGAACATTACTTGGAAAACAGCTGTAGAGGGCTGATCCGCTCAGAACCAACATGACTTGTGTGGTGGATGCAGCTGGGTTATTCCTATCTATATCCTCTGATAGCTTGACAGCATTCAGCAGAGGCTGTTTTTGGAAATACTTGACTATTTCCATTACATTGTGTTAGAGACATCTCTATTACATTATAGACACCAGTGGAAAATGGTTTTAATCAGTGAATGAATTGTTCAGTTTCATAGAATCATAGAATGGTTTGGGTTGGAGGGAACCTAAAGACGATCCAGTTCCCAACCCCCTGCTGTGGGCAGGGTTACCACCCCCTCCATCAGACTTCTCATGGCCCCATCCAACCTGGCCTTGAGCACCTCCAGGGATGGGGCACCCACAGCTCCCTGGGCAGCTGTGTTGGGGCCGCACCCCACTGAGGTCTCCCCAGAGCCTTCCCTTCTGCAAGCTGAACAACCTCAGTGCCCTCAGCCTTTCTTCATGGGAGTGTTTCTCTGGGATTCACTGCAAAGGGGTTCCACTTTCCAGTATGGCTTCCTTCCTCACTCTTGCCCAGCGAGGTGTTGCAGTCACTGTCCCTGGAGGTGTTCAAGAAGCATGTAGATGTGGCACTGAGGGACGTGGCTTAGTGGCATGGCGGGGATGGGTCAGTGGTTGGGTGAGAGGATCTTAGAGGCCTTTTCCAGCCTGGATGATTCTCTATTTCTAGTCTCCATTTCATTGCTGGGATCGCTTGATTGAACCCCAACTTAAAAAAAGCAAATCTCTGAGAGATTAACACCGAAAGCTGAGGTCTGACAGGGTTTCTCAGTTCTTCTCTCTACACTGTGCTGTGGTACACGTTCACACAGCTCCTCTTTGTTGTTCTCAGCAGCTGTGCATCCATCCTGCACGTTTTCAGTGCTTAACGGCTGTAGCCTCCTTTGCGCTCAGCGCAAACACAACCTAGAGAGACCCTGCACGTACTGAGGGGCCTTTCTCTGCCCGCAGGGCTTCGACCTGCGCCTGGAGCACACGCACTGCTTCAGCCAGCATGGGGAGGGCGGCCATTACCACACGGACACCACGCCGGACGCCGTGCAGTACCGCGCCTATTTGGTGCCCGCAGAGCTGCTCTTCCGCATCGACCGGCCCAAGGAGACCCACGGCGTGGGGCGGGACTGAGCCGCCCGCAGGAAGGATGCCGAATTTTGTCTTTCTGAGCGAAAATGCTGATTTTTCTAACTCTTTTAATTACGCGCAGCGATCAAAGCCGAGAGCAAACGCACCAGCAATAAACTGCCGACTTTTCACGTCTGTTCGAGGGAGAAAATCGGGGCTGTAACTGAAGGGCTTATGGCTGAATTTGAGCCGTAATTTCATTAAACCGTTACTAATGCTGTACTTTTTTCATTGTTTGGTGGCTTTTCCTGCGCGATTGTTGCTGGTGATGTGGAACTAGACGTGATTTTGCCTTTAGAACGCAGAACGAGCCCACTTTAACTAAGAACAACGCTGGCAAAGGAAAAGCCCGCAGCGCGCTTGGGGCCGCGCCTGACGGCCCAGAGCGGAGGCCGGCGCGCGCTCCCGCCGCCGCTCTGAGCGCGTTCCCGTGAAGCCGGCCCCGCCCGAGCGCCGCTTCCGGAAGCAGCCGAGCGCGCTCGTCTCGCGGCTCCGCCCGGCACCCGTAGGAGGCGAGGAGGGCGCGCCAAGATGGCGGGCGTGCCGGCGGTGCGCATCAGCATCGAGTCGGCGTGCGAGAAACAGGTGCAGGAGGTGGGGCTGGATGGCAGCGAAACCTACCTGCAGCCCCTCTCCATGTCCCAGAACCTGGCGCGCCTGGCGCAGCGCATCGACTTCAGCCAGGGCTCCGGCTCCGAGGAGGACGAGCCGGGCTCGGCGGGCCGCGCCTGGGCCGAACCGAGCGAGGCGGAGGATGAGGAAGGTGAGGGGCGGCCGGGCCGAGTGCTGCGGCTGCCGGAGGTTTTCTGGGCGGAGGTGGGAGGCCTGCGGCCCCCGGCGCTGCTCTGCGCGTCTCAGGTCTGCACCTGTGGTATGGCAGACCTTGCTATCAGCGCAAGCTGGAGAGTATGAGGATAGAGCACAGCCTGTTGGGCTGGAAAGGGCTCGGGGGGCACTGGTGGATGGCAACCTACACGTGAGCCAGCAGTGTGTCCTAGCAGGCTAGAGAGCCCACCATATCCTGGGCTGCAGTCAGAGCAGCACAGCCAGCAGGGTGAGGAAGGCGATCCTGCCCCTCTGCTCTGTGCTGGTGGGGCCTCACCTGGAGCACTGCGTCCAATGTGGAGTCCTCAGTACGGCAGAGATATGGAGCTGTTGGAGCGCATCCAGAGGAGGGCCACAAAAATGGCCCCAGAGATGGAGTATCTCTGGATGCACCTACAAGGGCAGGCTGAGAGAGCTGGGGCTGTTCAGCCTGGAGAAGAGAAGGCTGCAGGGAGGCCCAAAAGCAGCCTTTCAGTATCTAAAGTGGGGCTGTAAGAAAGAAGGGGACAGGCTCTTAAGCCGGGTCTGTTTTGACAGGACATGGGGAAATGGTTTCAAACTAAAAGGGTGAAGTTCAGACTGGATATAAAAAAGAAGTTTTTTTATGATAAGATGTCGAGGTACTGGAACAGATTGTCCGGGGAGGTGGAGATGTTTCTGGAGACCCTCAAGGTCAGGCTGGACAGGGCTCTGAGCAATGTGTTGTAGCTATAGGGGTCCCTGTTCATTTCTGGGCAGTTGGACTAGATGACCTTTAAGGGTCCCTTCCAAGTCAAATGACTCTAAAATACTGCTGACAGAAGCCTAGAAAATACATTGGTAAAAGGGAGATAAGATAAATCCATATACCGAGTTGTGTTTTATGCTTTTGTGACAAGTTTGTAAAAAGATAGGATGTAAGACTCATTCTCAAAACATACATTGTGTCTGTATTTGTTTTGTTTTCAGGGTTGGTGAAGTTTCAGCCATCCCTCTGGCCTTGGGACTCAGTGAGAAACAACTTAAGAAGTGCCCTGACTGAAATGTGTGTGCTGTATGATGTCCTCAGCATCGTTAAGGATAAAAAGTTCATGACTCTGGATCCAGTGGTGCAGGATCCTCCTCCTTCCAAGCAGGTATTTTGCAGCTCAGGCATCTCCTGTGTGTTTGTACTGAAGGTTTTGTTACACTGAGGCTTTTTTTGTGTGAGTGATAAATACAAAATCTGGTAGCGTTCCACATGGTGCCTTTGTGCTGTGCTCTATGGGTGAGTGGGAGGGCTCAGAGCAGGAGAGGATGCTGAGCTCAGAGGCTTCTTGGAGTTGTAAATCTAAGTGCTTCTTGTGGCCATATAATACTGATGTGAAAGTAATTCTAAATAGGCTATTCAGCATCCAGCAGAAGCTCCCTCACTGTCAGTGCAGTGTCAGAAGCTGAAACGTCATTGGTTCTGTGGAGCGCTGCTCAGCAACAGCTAAAACATTGGTGTATTATCAACATGATTTCTCTCCCAAAGCCAAAACAAAGCACCATACCAGACACTGTTAAGAAAATCAGCTCTGTCCCAGCAGAAACCGTGACAGGTTTGTTGGGTTTCATTTTCCCCCTAGAATCCTCAGTTTCTACAGCTGATTTCAAAGAAGAAGTCATTAGCAGGTGCTGCTCAGATCCTGCTTAAAGGAGCAGAAAGGTTATCCAAATCAGTTGCAGAAAACCAGGAAAATAAGCGACAAAGAGACTTCAACTCAGAACTGCTACGACTGAGACAACACTGGAAGCTGAGAAAAGTGGGAGACAAAATCCTCGGTGATCTGAGCTACAGAAGTGCAGGTATGCAGTGGGCTGTTTTGCTTTTTTCCAGAAATGAATATTTAGGTTTTATAAAGAGTGTTGTAAGCTGAAAAAAACCAGATGGGAGTATCTTTAATAACACGTATCAGTTAACACATAATTATGAGACAGAATTGTAAGAGGATTATTGTTTTCTTATCAGGGAAAATATCCCACCATCCTCAACTTAGAAAGTGATTTTAAAGGCAAGAAGAGTTTTAGTAAAGATTGCTTTACAGAACAATTCTGTATTGGCTGAGAAGTGATCTGCTGGCAAGCAGGCCTTGGAGACAAAAGATCTCTGAAGCATTTTTTAAAACTGAGGAGTATCTTTTATTTTTGTCTGAACACAGATTCATTAGTTACAACTTCCTGAAGGGAGGTTGTGATGAAAAAGGGTCTGGCCTCTTCTCCCATGCAAATAATAGGACCCGAGGAAATGGCCAGCAGTTGTACCAGAGGAGGTTTAGGTTGGACATGAGGAGAAACTTTTTCTCTCAGAGGGTGGTCAGGCACTGGAATGGCTGCCCAGAGAGGTGGTGGAGTCGCCGTCCCTGGCGGTGTTCAAGAAGCATCTGGATCAGGAGCTATGAGATATGATTTAGTAGCTTACAGTACTAATAGGAATGGGAAGGTGGTTGGACTACATGATCTTGTAGGTCGTTTCCAACCTTGTGACTCTATGATTCTACTTCTACTGTAACCTCTGAGAATTGATACTGAGAATATACATTATTATACACATTGTGTATGAATTATAATAATACATTATTATGATTTCCAGTACTGTCTCTGAGGTGTCGGTATAAAGCAGGCGTCTAAACTGATTATTCTGGGCACCTGTCATAGTAGTGAAGGTGGAAAAAGAGATTTAGAGTTGTTCATCTTTTGTTAATGATTAAGCTGTAGCTGTGACTCTCCTTGAGTCTCAACAAGGTTATGTGGCAGGTGCTGCTCTTGGATCACATCAAACTGCAGCAATACAGATGCAGGGAAGACTGTCTGGGAAGTTGCTTGGCAGAAAAGGACCTGGGATGCTGGCTAGAAGGCAGCTGAACGTGAGCCAGCAGTGTGCCTAAGTGCCCAAAAAGGCCCATGGCATTCTGGCCTGTATCAGAAATAGAGCAGCCAGCAGGGCTAGGGAAAGGATTGGATTGTCCCCTTCCATGCAGTACTGGTGAGACCATACCTTGAGTACTGGGTTTAGTTTTGGGCCCTTCACTACAAGAAGGACATGGAGTTGATCAGCTTGGTACAGAGAAGAGTAACGAAGCTAGAGGGAGTAGAAAATGAGAATTATGAGGAGTGGCTGAGGGAGGTGGGCTTGTGTAGCTTGGAGAATAGAAGGTTGAGGGGAAACCTCAGCACTCCCTACAACTACCTGGAAGGAGGTTACAGCAAGGAGACTGTTGGTCTCTTTTCTCAGGTGACAAGCAGTAGGATGCAAGGAAATGGTCTCCAGTTGTGTCAGGAGAAATGAGATTGGATACTGGGAAGAGTGTCTTCATGGAGAGAGTAGTTTAAGGTTGGAAAGGGCTGCCCAGGGAGGTGGTGGTGTCCACACATCTGTTACGTATCTTCAGTTGGGAACGTGTACCAAGGGATGTG